>OY756932.1:1330221-1461846 GCA_963580335.1 Leptographium flavum | reverse complement strand
GGGCTCTTCGCGGAGACGAGACCAGCGGAAGGCATCAAAGACGGCGGCATTCGGCACGACATCGTCGTCCATGTGGAGACCGTGCGAGATGACGCCGACCGAGGTGCCGCGCGGAATGAGCGTGCCGTCGGCTAGGGTGTAGTCTTTGACCGCCAGCCGTTCCATTTTGACTGGGCGAGAGGTGAGAAGGTGAAATAAGAGAGAGAGAGGAGAGAAAGGGAAAGGAAAGAAAAGAGCAGAGAAAAGAGAACAGAGCGACAAACTCACCCGCACTCATGGGCGTCATCCGCGCCGACTCCCGCATAAAGCTGTCCATGCGCACCAGCCGCTCCACGTTGGCCTTGGTCCAGACCTCTCCAGCCGGCTTGCCCCCCAGCACCTCGGCAATCTCGTCGCGCAACGCGTCGTGGATCTCGGGATGACGGCACAGGTCAAAGACGCACTCGGTCAGCGTCACGGCCGGCGCGTGGATGGCCGTTACGTTGATATGGATCATGCGTTGGAGGAGCTCCTCCGGGTCGGCCTTGTCGGGGGGAGTGATGTCCAGAAGCCATTGCACTGGGAGAGTCAGCGGACACTCTGCCAGATTTCAAAGCGGCAGACTCACACGCATCGTCGGGCTTCTTCGAGTCCGGTCCGGCCGCCAAGCCTTGTCGGATCATCGGCAGGAGGTACTGCCGCGCCGTCTCCTGCTGCTTGCGATGTGTCGTCCGGAAGAGCATCGCCGGGCCTTTGAGCAGCGCGGGCAGGTTGCGCAGCAGCGCGGCCGAGTCAAACGTTGCCTTGGTGTAGACGCCCGAGTAGTGCAAAAAGGCCTCGTTGCGGCAGAGCGGCAGCCCGACCATCATGCGGTTCGACACGCGTGTGATGACGCGCGTGACGAGCGGAAAGACGGCCCGGTCGGCCCAGTCGGCCTGCGGGCCCAGCTCGCGCCGCAGGGAAAAGGCCGTCTCGGCGGCAAGGGCCGGCAGGATGCGCGGCAGACCCTGGCCCAAGCCCTTGCGGACAACGTCAAAGTGGTAGACGTCGTGCACGAGGGCGGGATGCAGCGTGTGGCGCGTCTGAAAGATGATGTTGGCGGCCACGGGCTGGCTGAGGCTGGCGTCGGGGGCCTTGCGGATCTCGTCGAGGGCGTGGGAGGCGGCGAGAAAGTAGACTTGCGTGGGGGTGCGCAGGAGAAAGTGCTTGCCGCGTTTGGAGTACTGCAGGCGTGAGTGGAATGTGTGGTCGGCATGGCGTGCAAGTCAAAGCATGGTCAAACACCCACCTCTCTGTAGCCTTTCATGATCGCCCCCAGGCTGTCGTCGAGAAAGGCCTGGACATCACGCTTGTCGCCGGGCTTGCCTGGGCCGTCGACAATGCGTAGAAAGTCGACGGCCGGCAGCCGCTCCTTGGGCGACCAGACATAGACGCAGGCGAGTGCGAGGAGGAGGACGCAGACGTAAACGGGGTAGTCCATGGCGATGTGGAAGAGAGCGATGCAGAGGGAGAGACACTGACTGAGAGAGACGGCATATGTAACCTGGGCTGCCCCTGGGGCTGCTCCGGGTGGCGGCTGGATGGTACGGCGCCGAGGACCGAGAATGCCGAGCGCCGAGTGATGCGTCCACTATGGGGAACTATGGAGATGCTATGGGGAATGACAATACAGATTAGCGCAGTTGATCAGTGCTGGTTGGATCCATTAGGATTGGAAATTGAATTGTACTTTGAATCGTACGTTGAATTCCATCTACTCGACCACCTCTACATGTCAAAGTCCAAGGCAAAATTCCCGTCGCAGCTGTCCAGAAAGTCGTCCAGGCTCTGCCCAAATATCACCGACGGCGACGGTCCGCTGGGCCACCGCGGCGACAGCAGCCGCCGGTTGTCCCGCTCGCCGCGGTCCTCCCGCTGCTCGCGGTCGGCTGCCGGCACGCCCCAGACCACCTGCTCGTCGCGCAGTCGCGCCGCATGCGCCACGAGGCCGCGCAGGGCCGCCGCCTTGGGCGAGCACCGTGTCGCTGCCGGCCACGCGTCGAGGATGCCGTCCAGCACATGCCACGTCCGGCGCAGGACGGGACGGGCGAGCGGCGCCGTCGACCCGGGCCCGTAGCGTGCCAGGGGGCCCGGCGTCGACCCCCCCAGCCGCTTCGTCAACTCTCCTACGACGTAGCCGGCCACGCACCACTGAAAGTACGTATCGTTGAGCCAGCGCCAGCGCGCAAACGGCCGCGCCGTCTGCAGCGCACGCGACAGTTCCAGCACGTGCAGCGCCAGCAGAAAGAGCTCGTCGTGCGGCGCGGTGGTCGTCGACCCAATGGCCGGGGCAATGTGCATCAGCACACGGCGCTTGGTCAGGATCATGGCGATGGCGTCGGCGGCAAAGAGCGTGAGCGGCGGCGTCGTCGCGGCGGCCGGCGCTGTGGCAAAGTACTGCGACTGCATCCGCTGGCGCGACGCGTGCAGCCGCTGCTCGGCGCTGGCCAGGGCCGCCGCCGCCGCCGCCGTCGTGAGCTCAAAGCGGATGCGGTGGAAGAGCCGTGTGATCTCGTACTGCATCAGGCAAAAGGACGACTCGGTGAAGCCCGTCTTGTCCTCCCGGCCGTGGTCCGTCGTGTCTCGGCCCCGTGCTGGACCGCCCGCCGTCTCTCGGCCCTCGGCCCGCTCGCCGGCCCGCTCGCCCAGCTCGCAGTCGTCCACGTTGAGCGGCAGCCGCGTGTCAGCACCGACGCTGGGCGGCGCGTAGTCGGTCGCACAGTCGTCCGGGTGGTCCACCAACGTGATCAGCTGCCACCACAGGCGCCGCCGCAGCTCTGCCTCGAGCCGGCCGACGCCCGGCGGGACGCGGTCGCGGTTGAGGCCGAGGCGGGCCGCCAGAAAAATGGTCATGCCGCGCAGGCTGTACAGCCGGCCGTCCTCGCGGTGCTTGAGGTGGTACAGGTACAGCACGAGCGCCTGCATCGTGGTGAGGTCGCGGGCGTCGAGAAAGTCGGCGGCCATGAGGGCGGCCTCGAGGCGGGCGGCCAGGTCGGTGATGAGCGCTTCGCGCGAAGCACCCATGTGCGCAATGTCCGCGTCGCCCTCCTCCTCGCGCATCGCAATCACGCCGAGCAGACAGACGGCCTGGACGAGCGCGCCCGTGGCTGGCGCGGTGCGGTAGTGGTGCACGTCGGGGACCGTCATCAGGGCCTCGACCGTGGGCTTGTGCAGTATCTTGAGCAGCGGGTCGACGCTCTCGATGTAGCGCACCCAGCAGAGGCGACGCTGGGCGAGCGGGAGGAGGGGCGGCGGCGGACCGGCAGGCGCAAAACAAAACGGAAAGCCCGTGGCGGGCGGCGGCTGCGGCAGCGGTGTGGCCGGAACCAGCGCCGGCGACATCGGGCCGGGCAAGGTCTGGAAGAAAACATGGCCGGCGCACTCCTGCTCGAGGCGCTGCCAGTAGTCGTCGGGCGTCGGGGGGTGCGCTGGAGGAGGCGTCAAGGCGGCCCGGGGGGTCGGGGCCGGGCGTGTCGGTGCCGACAGCGCCGAGGGGGCCAAAGGCCAGGGAGGCTCCGGGTCAGGTGCATCAGGTGCATCATGTGCAACGTGTTCATCGTGTTCATCGTGTTCATCGTGTTCATCGTGTTCATCGTGTTCATCGTGTGCGGGAGAATGTGCGGCGGGGGTGTGCATCGGCGCGCCGGGGTAGCCCTGCGCCTGTGGGGAGAGGACGCCCGAGAGGGCACCTGGCGAGAGGACCGATCCCGGAGCGCCTCCCCCCTGCATCAACGCCTCCAGTCGGCTCAGACGCGCCGCCAGGCTCGCATCCTCGGGCTTGGCTCGCTTCGGTCGTCGGACGGTGCGCACCTGCGGCGGAAACGCACAGACAATGCCGGCGGCGGTGCAGTTGCGACAGGGCAGATGCTTGTCACACTTGACCTTGCGGTCGCGGCAGGTGCGGCAAGCCGTCTTGAACATGCTGCAGACGGGCGAAATGGTTCGATGGGAAGAGGCAACGCTGTCGATGCGCGCGATCCATCCCAAGTCCCCGGGATGCGCTTATCTTATCTGGGGCACAGACAGCCGACCAATAGAACGGTGGGGAATCGTGACCAGAGACAATCGCCGCGGCGCACGACCATTGGCAATCATGGGCGATCGTGTTAGTCTAGGTGAGATCTGACCAGGCGACAAGGCCGAGAACGCCGAGAACGCCGATAATCAATGTGGAGAGCTACGGGCGATGGAGATGAGAAGTGACAAAGCTATTCTTACATGTGAATTAGTTTTTGATTTCTTCCAATGCCTTTTGAGACTCTGGATTTCCAGCCTTTTCTCTCATTTCCCATACTCCCCTCTTCTCGCCATGGACCTCTCCGCCGACAACGTCTACCCCTATGACACGCCCACGCTCGTCCGCTTTGCGGCGCGGCGCAGTGTCGTGCACAGCACCGGTGGCATGGTTGCCTGTTCGCAGCCACTGGCAGCGGAAGCGGGACAGCGCATTCTGAAGCAGGGCGGCAATGCGGCCGATGCAGCTGTGGCAGTCGGTGCGTGAGGGGATCCAAGAGACGGTTCACCCTTCTCTCGTCCTATGCTAACCGCACAGCGGCCGCTCTCAACATGACCGAGCCCGCCTCGACCGGTGCCGGCGGCGACATGTTTTGTCTCTACTTTGACGCCGCCGCCGGCACTGTCCACGCTCTCAACGGATCCGGTCGCAGCCCTGGCAACACCTCCCTCGAGAGCGTCCAGGAACAGATCCGGCTGGCGCCCAAAGCCCCCGGTATTCCCGGTCGCATTCCCTTTACGAGCGCCCTCGCTGTCACGGTGCCGGGTGCGCCGGCCGGCTGGCTGGACGCGGTCGAGCTGTTTGGCAGCGGCATGGGTCTGGACGCGATCTTTGCACCGGCCATTGAGCTAGGGGAGAGAGGATTTCCCGTGAGCGAGATATCCGCCAAGATGGTGCGTGACGGTGGAGTTGTGTGAAGATGTGTTTCTTGCTTTCTGTCTTTTGGCTTCTTCCTCTTTCTTTTCTTCTCTTTTTTCTCCCTCGCTAATTCCCAGTGGCACGACGGAGAGGCCCTCCTCAAAAAGTCGCCCTACGCCGCCGACATCCTCAAGGCAGACCCCGCCGCCGAACAGGGCTGCCGCGCTCCTCGCGCCGGTGAAATCCTCCACAATCCCGCCCTCGCCCGCACCCTCCGCACCCTCGCTGCCGAGGGCAAGGCTGGCTTCTACCGCGGCCGCATCGCCGCCGCCATCGTCGACGCCGTGGCGGCCCGCGGCGGCCACTTGTCCCTGGCCGACCTCGAGGACCATTTGACCCGCGGGCCCGACCAGCCGGCGCCCCTGTCACTCCCCCTCACCAGCCCGACGCTCGCCGCCCACGCAGCCGGGCCCCTCGAGCTGTGGGAACACCCGCCCAACGGCCAGGGCCTCGTGGCCCTCATGGCGCTCGGCATCCTGCAGGCCCTCGAGGCCGACGGGACGCTCCCGGCCTGGGGCCCGGCTGACCACAACACGGCCGCCTACCTGCACGCCCTCATCGAAGCGTTGCGGCTGGCCTTTGGCGACGCCGCCTGGTGGGTGACGGACCCGGAACGCGCCCCCGTCGACCCGGCTGGCCTCCTCGACCCCGTCTACCTCCAGGAGCGTGCCCGTCTCTTGGATCCGACCGCAGCGCGCAGCCACGCCCACGGCACGCCCGGCACGTCGGGCACGAGCCCAGCGCTCAACCATAGCGACACGGTCTACTTTGCCGTCACTGACGCGGCCGGCAACGCCATGAGCTTTATCAACTCCAACTTTCGCGAGTTCGGCTCTGGCATCTTGCCGTCCGGCTGCGGCTTTGTGCTGCAGAATCGCGGCGCCGGCTTCAACCTCGCGCCGGCTGTCCACCCCAACGTCTACGCCCCACGGAAGCGGCCGTACCACACCATCATCCCGGGCCTCGTCACCGTCGGCCCACCCGAGCGCCGCCGTCTGCACAGCCTGCTGGGCGTCATGGGCGGCCTGATGCAGCCGCAAGGTCACGTGCAAGTGCTGCTCAACATGGAACGGTTCGGCATGAACCCGCAGCAAGCGCTAGACGCGCCGCGCATTTGCCTGTCGGCAGCGAGCGGCGACGGCGGCCCGGCACAGCGGAGCACCGTCTTCTTGGAGGAGGGGATCGCGCCCGACGTGGTGGCGGCGCTGCGGGACATGGGCCACGATGTTCGGGTGATGACGTCATGGGACCGTGTTTGGTTTGGCCGAGGGCAAGTGATCCGGCGACACGTGGATGGGGTGAGCAGGCAGACGGTGTGGAGCGGCGGGAGTGACGGGCGGGGAGACGGCTGTGCGATGCCGGCGTGAGCGATGTGGGAGGAAGAACAAAAAAAATGGAAATAAATCAGATGTCATTTTCGCAACCAGAAGATAAAAGCGTAAGTACTAACTAAGGAAAATACTAAACAGAAATTGAATCATGAATCGATATAAAGCACACCAATACTTGTATCCATGTAGCCTTCGTCGCGTTTCACTGGGCCGCATAACGTCCCTATGTGGCTCTATATTCCGAGTTTGCTCCTATTCTTAGAAACTATGCGCTGTCTGCCACATTTGATCACACCTTGGTGGCCAGATGACCCATGAGCGCGCCAATGAATTCCATTCCCTACATGATTAACTCCGAGCTGGTTCTTGTAAATTGTGCAACATGTCAGATTTCATCAGATTTCAGGAGCCGCATGACCGACGGAGGCACCTAGAAAGGACCGTCGTACGATTGGAAAAGAGCCGTCTTGCCGTGGCGCCGTGTATAAGAAAGGAAGAGAGCTCGCAGTATTATTCCATTTTTGAAAGCATCTTTACAAATTCACATACCGTCTCTGCATACTTCTTCATATATCTTACGACCTTATGGCCCACCGCTGTCCCGCTTGCAATGGCTAGATGAACACCACGGCCGGGGGCGTTCACAATTGTCCCGGCAAGCCCAAGGCCACTGAGGACACGATTGATCCTATCCAGGGTCTCGAAACCCCGGTTGCTCCGATGAGCCGGTAAGTTACAACATATTTTGTTGCGCTCTAGATGACTGACTGTTTTTAATACTTTATTAGCTCTTCGAAATGATGCGAGACTTTTCCACCAAGCATGCAGCAAACATTTCCATACGTCAGATGTTGAGAACACAATGTTCTTGTGTGCGTTGAGGTTGCGGATCTCCGCACCGAATCTCCCGAGATTTACGCCGCCCGTCACTCCCGCCGCTCCACACCGTCTGCCTGCTCACCCCGCCCGCACGATTATATCAGCATGGTCATGTGACAAAAAGCACAGAATGTCTTACATAATATTGAACGTGTTCCCTTGCCCCAAAACAAGATCGATCTCGTCAAAAACAGTCGCTAGCCTCCGCAGGCGACATAAGGAAAACACGAATTCGCACAGCCATTCGTTTCTTTTGTATGCCACGCAAAATCCAAGCCACCTGCACCTCTATTGGTCTCTTCCCCTCTTCCGCTGCTCTCCTATCTCCTTTCTCAACCCGTATTCGCCTACGGCCACGGTCTAGATGCTGACCATGACCTCCTTGCCGCGTCTACTCTGGACCCGAGACAGGCTGTTTTGCTTCGATGGAGCAGTGGAGTTGGCCGGCTGAGACCTCTCCTCCCTCGAAGGATTCCGCCACGTTCGCGTAAACGCTTTCCGTGCTGTGACGCCTCCAACGTTTGCCTCCACTCAACGCCCGGCTTCCGCTCACGCGACGCTCCAGTGGCGCTCCAACTTGCTTCTTCTTGCTCCTGATCTCGCTTCGCACGCTTCGCGCCTCACCCCAGTACCTCACGGCCCCTTACGCCGTCTGGCAATTGAAACGTCGCGAGCTATGGCGGGACGGCGTCGAGATTGGTGCAGGCCAAGAGCAGCCAAGCCGCTGCGGCGGACACCAAGGACCACGACGCCAGCACCGCTCCAGCGCGCTGGGGCCCCAGCACTTACGCCCGGCGGCGCCGCTGGCATTCAGCCCGAGCCACTAAAAAACTCACGGTCCACATTCCGCGCAAACACCGTTTTCTGCCTTTTCCGTCTGTACTTTCTAGTTTTTTCCAGCGTGTACCTTTTCCTCGGCGTTTGCTTGTCCATCGCCGGCATCCTGTCCGTCCCCCTTCTGTTTTTCTTTTTTCTACTTCTGCATTCGGGATTGTACTCGCCGTTTTGCTACATGCATCTTCCATTTTCCATTTGCTTTCCTTTGGCTCTCTCGCTCTATGCCTTCATTTTCCAATTTGCTTTTGTTTGTGTGGCGCTTTCTCTGTATGCTTTTTTCCATCGATCGCAAATGTCATCCATCCCTCGGCACACTGCATGCATCCCCACCCGGAAGCCACCAGTCTGACGCCCACCTCCTTGCTCCAGCTCCGTCGGTGATCCATTGGTCCTTGTGCAGGCAGATAAGAACTTGCACAAGACGCTATGCCGGATTCCTCTGGGATCGGCGGTCGTCATCGGGGCGGTTGCAAAATACAGCGAAAAAAAACTACTAAATGTCTTGCGTAGCGAATTGCTTGTACGAATCGGGACGTACGGCCGGCGGAGAGAGCATTCAGCTCGACAAGCCATGGAAAAATGCACATAACGGAAGAGATGGTACTTGTATTGGCCGATTTCACGACAGGGCCAAAGGCTAGGCTTGACCCGATAACAAACCAAGACGCGCGAACAATGCCCAGATCGCTTCTTGTGGTTGGTTCGCGGAGCCCCGTTGCGACTCCATCGATCGCGATCCCCGTCAGTGCCCCGTACTATCGGAGTCTGTGCCCGCTACTACATGGAGTTCTTAGGACCAGGATGCCTGTTAGAGCGGTCTCGGCCCCAATTCCCACCCGGACGACTAGGATTCCCACTGCCAAAAGGCCCATCCTCCCCCTTTCTTGCCTTCGTATATCCATCGACTAGCCTTAGTGCATCTCCTTGGGGCCGTGCCCCACCGGCGCAAGCCACGTTTTCGACGCTCCGCGATGGCAGACAGGCCTGGCCGTGATGGCGGTGCGTAGTGCGTGCAGTAGCACTTGGCGGAAAGAAATGCTGGGGTGAACCGGCGACAGAGGATGAACAGACAGACTAGCGCAGTCTGAGCTGGGGCATATATATGTCCTGGGAAAAGATCAACATTTTCTGAGACCAGTGCCTGACTGTCTCGACCTCTACGCGTCCCGACGACTTGTACCCCCCCTCCTCCCGACCTGCCAGCACTATGGCCAACATCACCGAGATTGTGGCCGTGTACAAGGGCCAGGTGATGCCCTACTCGTTTGACAAGGGCTTCATCTGTCTCAGCTACTTTATCAGTCTGGTCGGGTCGTTGTCGACGCTGGAGCTGATGAGCCGCCGCACCTCCCACAAGGGAGTCTACAACCAGTGAGAACCATGAGCCATCTGCCTTGTTTCGTGCTGACAGTCAGACTGCTCATTGTCGGAGCTGCAATTTCCATGGGAGGCATTTCGATTTGGTCCATGGTGGGTTCCTCATTTCTCGTCTCTCCCGCTCTCGTCTCGTCTCTCCGTCTCCCCTAACTCCCCAGCACTTTATCGGCAACCGCGCGGTCCGTATGCTCGACGGCGAGACCCAACTGCAAATCGCCTACTCGGTCCGCACCACGGTCATCTCCCTCTTCTTGCCCATCCTCGTGCTCGGCCTCGCCTTTGTCATCAGTAGCACCAGCCAGTACAGCTGGTGGCAGTTTGGCCTGCGTGGCTTCCTCGCTGGTGCTGCCATCTGCGGCATGCACTACCTTGGCAATGCCTCCATTGATAACTACCACTGCGAGTACCGCGTCGCTACCATTGTCGGCGCCGCCATCATTGCCATTGCCGCCAGCACCGCCGCTCTGGCCGTCTTTTTCGTCCTGCAGGCCGCCTGGCGCGTCGCCTGGTGGCGCAAGATTCTGTGCGCGATGCTGCTGGCCGGCGGCGTCTCGGGCATGCATTGGTGTGCTGCCGTCGGGACGACGTACCGGCTGTTGCACGTTCAGCAGGACAATGTCATGTCGCGGTCGACGACGACGATTATTGTCATTTGCCTCTCCATCGGCGCCGCCGTCATCCTCGTCGGCAGCGCCATCTACTCGGCACGCACACGGCGGCAGTACGCGACCAAGGCCCAGCAGATTGCTCTCGCCGTCGTCGTCTTTGACCAGCGCGGGCGCATCCTCGTCAACCAGGAGGGTCTGCTGCCGAGCGAAGTCATTACCGACCGGATTCCGCAAAAGGTGGGTGACTTTTTGATCGCCACTGCTCTCCCTGCTCTCCCTGCTAACCCCCCAGGCCGACAACGACGTCTTTGGCGTCCGCCACCCCCTCTTCCTCTGGATGTTCCAGGCCTCCCGGAACTGGCCCACCATTGCCGGCTTCGTCGACGCCATGGGCCGCCACATTGACACCACACCCGGCGTCACCCGCGCCGATGGCCTCCGCCTCGACGCTCACGAGACGGAACAGGACACGGCCTTTGCCGAGACGTACCTGCAGCTGATCCGCGAGCAGTTCTGCCTCGCCGCCGCCGCCCTCGCCGGCAAGACCAGCGACACGCTGCCGACGGTCGGCGTGCTCTGGGACGAGATCTGCTCAACGGGCGCCCCGTCCTATGCCGCCAAGACCAAGGCGCGCAACAAGAACAAGGACGCGGAAAAGGGCTCGTGGAATGACACCCGCGGTGCCCTCATGTTTCTCGTCCGTCACGCCGCCTCGCGCGAAGAGGAGCGCCGCCTCGAGGCGACGGCCCACCGCTTTGTCGACATCGCCCAGGTGCTCGACGTCATCACTACCCGCATGCAGATCCAGACGCCCGACTTTGCCGACACCCTGCGGCGCATGGCCTCCGCTCCCGACGGCGGCGACCGCACCGTCTACGTGCCCGGCGTCCACCTCGGCCTCTTTGCCCTGCGTGCCCGCCGCGACTACACCGGCTTTGACGTGCTCGTCGACCGCGACCAGCGCGGCCTCTTGCCGACCGTCCCGCTGCGCCGCCCCCACCTCGGCGCCGCCGACCGCGCCGTGCTCGCCCGCCTCGACGGCGTCACCCTCGCCGCCGCCAGCAACACATTGCAGGCCCTGCGCCTCGCCGCCGCCGAGCCTGACAAGCTCTTTGTCTCGGAGCTGCTCGACGCCGTCCGCGCGCTGACCGCTCGCCTCGCCGACCCCGTCTTTGGCGATGCCGCCCTGTACGCCAAGACGATCCCGCTGCCGTCCTACAGCGACGCCGAGTCCTCCCAGCCGTCGTCAGCCCCGGGCGACATCACCCCCGTCGCGGCCTCGTCCGGCACCTCCTCATCCGCCTCGGCCGCCACGCTCATCTCGTTCCGTCTCATGTGCAACATCCACGACACGGCCACGCACGCCAACGTCGGCTTCGTGCCGCTGCAGCTGCTGCGCGCCCAGCAGCATGTCGCGCCCGGCTCCTCGCGCGGCATCGCCTTTGCCCACGAACTGCACCGCGACCTCTCGTCCGTCCTGGCGGCCGTGTCGACAGCCGCCGCCAGCCCGCCGACACGGTCGAAGCCGACCATGCAATGGATGCGCCGTCTGCTGCTGCCCTTTGTGTCGCCGTCGCCCAGCACCACCGCGCGGCCGGCGCTCTTCACGACCAGCCAGGAGCGCCTCTCCGTCGGCTCAGGGCCGTACAGCCACAACGACCAGTGCAGCTTCGATCTGGACGCGCGCAGCTCGTCGGGCCACGGCGACATTGCGATGAAAAAGGTGGCGCGGACGGGCGCGCCGCTGGCGTTTGGCGGCATCATGGTGTCACAGCAGGTGACCTTTACGAAAGAGGTGCGTACGGAGTGCAGAAAGAGAGGAGACAAACATGCTGACCAACAGACGGATGACAAAAACGTAGAGAGCACCGTGGTAACGGTGGCCATCAACGGCGACGGAGGCGTCCGCGAGAAGCCGACATACGTTGATGATCTGATGGCGACATTTACAGAGGACAAGTAGTGCACTTTGGCTGGCGTTTGGGTGGATAGACATGACATGAATACGAATATTGAGGATTTTTTTTTGATAGATTTACATTTTGTTCAAGTTGTTGCTTGATTTATTCTCGACCGTAGGACACATACGCTTACGCCGTCTGCTCTGGCAACGGAACAATCGTCTGCTCCATGTGCAGCGGCGTCGTGCCGACCTTGAGAATCGGCAGGTCCTTGCTCGTCGCCCAATTGTGCACCGCAAAGCCCTGCTTGAGCGACATGCGCACCTCCTCGCTGCCGCGTGGCACAATCTCGGCCACGTAGTCGCCAACAAATTCGAGCCACGAACACTCGCCCGCCCGGACCTTTTTGAGCCCAGCAATGATGTTCAGCACGTCCTGCAGCGAGTGATTGAAGCCTTGGGCGCGGTCTGTCTGGTCAGTGTCACGTGACTATAAGGTACGGCCGGGGCACTAACGCGGCGTCATCGAATGGGCGGCGTCGCCAGCGAGGATCACTTTGCCGCCGCGGTGGTCCCACGCGCGCGTCTCCCAGGTGCCGTAGTGGTCCGGGCTGATGACCGTGTCGGTGGGCATCCACGCGGTGGCCTCGCAAAACGGCGCCACAAACGCACGGCCGTATTTCTGCACCAGCTGGACGCGGCGCTCCGACGTGTCAGCCTCGCCGGGCGCGAGCGTGTCGGGCATGCTCATGAAGATTTGGAACTTCCACTCCTCGGGAGGGAGATCGTTGGCAAAGTCGAGGGCTGTGTGCAGTCAGGATCACTCTGTTATTCCGACCAACCAACCCCCTCGACAACTACTCACGAATCAGCCCAAAATAGGCCCCATTGGCGTGCACGGCAATGTCCATGAACCCGCCGAGCTGCTTGCGCAGCGACAGCGCCTGATCGTGCTTGAGCCGCACCCAAAAGTTGTTCAGAATGAAGCCGGGCATCTCTTGCCAGGTTGATTGCTGTTTGTCGGCAAAGAGAAAGTCGCGTGTTGGCGACCGGCTGCCGTCGCAGCCGACAAGTACCGACCCCGTGGCCACCGTCCCGTCGGAAAACACAGCCTCGACGCCGTCGGCGACCTCGCGCACATCCACGAGCGTCTTGTGGTACTGGATCGGCAGCGACGCCGCCAGCAGACTGCGGATCTTGCCGTGGCTGAAGCGCTTGGCCGGGCCGAGAGGGATGTCGCGGACGGTGGCGCCCGTCTCGCCGTCGTAGAACCGAACGTACTCTTGATGGCTGTCGTCGTCGCGCTGGACGACGCGCGCAGAGCGGATGCGCTGGGCGACGTCGGCCGGGTAGAGGTCAAGGAACTCGACGGCCCAGTGGACCGTGACGCCCCAGTCGCGCTGGGGCGTCTCGGGGCCGCGCTTGTCAAAGATCTCGTAGGGGATGCTCTGCTTGGCGAGGCCGTGGGCGAGCGAGCAACCGGTGACGCCTGCTTGTTAGTCGTGCGGGCGAAGAGCGACAGCGGCAACACATACCCGACCCAATTATCAGAATCTTCATGTTCGCAGCCATTGTGAAGTGTGTTGCTGCTCTTCTCCAGCTCTGCGCGCCCACAGCCAGCTCTTGTACAAGTATAGCGGAGCACAGCTATCGTGGTGGATCGCCGCGGCCAGATCGTCGGCCACCGACTGTGCCGAGAACGCCGACACCGTCCAGCAGGCCGACATGGCCGAGTACGATAAGATGGAGGAGACAATTCCTGGATTCCTGGATAATATGTAGACGCAGTTGAGCCTTTGTTGGGCGCGCTATTTGACTCGATCCAGATTCAGACGTTCAGCGCTCAGACTCCAAACATGGCCCCTCCTACGCAAACAGAGACGGTCACCACCACCGCCAACATGACGCTCGTGCCGCCCACGACCGAAGAGGTTGTCGCCCAGGCCACGGCCCAGATCATGAACCGCTGCGATGCCACCAGCTCGTACCCCATGTGGACCGTCACCGACAAGGTGTCCAAGCTGCAGCCGAACCCCAAGGCGAAGCCGGTCCTATGGCAGTGGTCCAACATGAAGCCGATCCTGGTCGATTGTGCGGCCATTGTACCAGAGGAGCAGGCCGAGCGGCGGGCGCTCATGTTGAAAAATCCAGGTTTCCGTATGTAAACATACTGCTCGGACGGCGAAACCCTCGCTAATTCCCCAGCCGACCCCGGCCCATCACCGTACACAACCGACACGCTCTACGCTGGCTTCCAGATGGTCCTGCCCGGCGAGATCGCCCCTGCACACCGCCACATGGCCTATGCCGTCCGCCTCATCCTCGAGAGCGACCGTGGCTTCACCACCGTGGCCGGCCAGAAAATCTACCTCGAGCCGGGCGACGTCGTCCTCACGCCGTCGTGGGAGTGGCACTACCACGGCAACGAGGGGTCGATTCCGACGCTGTGGGTGGACTGTCTGGACATTCCGCTACACGTGTTTGCGCGGGTCAACTTTTTGGAACTGTATCCGACCAAGAGAGTGCCGGACCAGTGAGTGGTTTTTCGCCTCCATCTGTCTCCTCCTTCCCCTCTAACAGCACAGCCCCACCACGGCCAGCCCCTTCCATTTCCCCTGGTCCACCGCCAAGGCCGCCCTCGACGCCCTCCCTGGCGACCGCGCCGTCTACCACTACCTCCACAACGGCCGCTTCTTTTCCCACTCGATTGCCTGCCAGGCTGAGCGGCTCGCCCGCGGCTCCCTCTCGCGGCTCTCACGCGAGACACACTGCTATATTTACGTCGTTCACAGTGGCAGTGGTGTCACCACGATCCGCTCGGCCGACGATACCACCACGGAGCTCGCCTGGCAGCCCAACGACGTCTTTGTCGTGCCTGCCTGGTCGTGGGTCGAGCACCGCTGCGGCGACGGTGCCGATGCCTACCTGCGTGCGCTGACAGACCGTGCACTCGACGACAGCCTGGGGCTGTCACGGACAACGTATCCAGAGCCAATTGCAGAGACATGAAGCCGGGAGTGTGAAGAAATACCAGTATCGTGGCAATATTCATGTTTCGTAACGTCTAGTAATACTCATGTCTCCAAAGACCACAAAGGATCATGTGTGTGTGACCCTCTCACTGCCTCTGCACACGGCCGTCTCACCAGTCCTCCAGTCGCAGTTCGAAAATCTCGCCCAGCGCGGTCGAGCCGTCGGCCTTCACGTCAACCTTATGCATGATTTACCCCGCTAAAGCATTATCCTCATCACCCCAGTGAGCGCATTAGGCTATACCCCGCCACGACTCCACGACTCTGGCCGCAATTAAGCCATGTATACAGAGATACTATCAAGTTTCTGTTGGGCTTGAGTTGCTCAGCCTACTACTGTCGTACCGGTTTGTTCGTAGCGGCAATACCGCCGCTCTGTAGCCGCTCCTCGGTCAACTCGGTCTTACAGGAACGTGTGAAAATACCCGTCGCCCGGCGCCGCGTGTCTGGGGCGTTTAGACTGTGCCCGACAGTCCGTACACCACAAAGGCTTTTTACCTCACAGAGGAGGAGCGAGCACTAGCCCCTCGGCGTGTCCAGCGTCTCGGCCGCAAGCCGTTTGAGGGCGTCAACCTTGAAACATTCAAGACCGTCCTGTCGCGACCGTTTGCCTGGGTGCTCGTCATCAACTACATCTTCTTCTGTCTCGACACCTGCGGCCCGAGCTATTTTTCCATTTACCTCAGGTATATCAAGGGCTACATGGTCTAGCAGATCAACGAGTAGGCATCTCTTCTTTCTCTATCGACTACGCTAACTAGCAGAATCCCGACGGGCGCCTATGCCGTGGGCCTTCTCGGCACCATTGTCTTTGGCCTGCTGTCCGACCTGCTGCGCGCCCGCTCCGGCGTGGCCATTGCACCGACTGCCTTTAATCTGATGGCATTTCTGGTGATGGCCATTGTGCAGACAAGGTGGGCTCATTTTTGGCTTCTTTGTGGCGCCACTTGGATTTGCCTATGGACCGGTGATTATTGTAGGTCGTCTTTCTCCTTTCTTCCCCCCCTTCCATTTTCTTTTCTCCTTTTCTTCTCTATCCCCTGGTCCCTCCCAACTCTCCCCCGAAAATTTTTTACCACGCTAGTAGCTGTTAGTGTTTTGGCGTACCCGTATACCAAAACACTAACAGCTGCTTCCGACGGCGAAAAACACCCTTTTCGAGTCGTTCAAAAGACAGGTATTTTGGAGAGTTGGCTGTCTTTTACGATCGCGCCTTTCGGCGACACGAAAACATTTGCCTAAACCACCTCGGCGGCTTATACGACGATCGATTGCCTCGTCTGTTAAGACTCGAAGGCCCTTTACGAGCACGCCGGCTAGCCCGTCGAACCTCCTCCGCGCAGGCATCGCTGCGTTTGGATTGCGACCTCAGGATCAGGAACCTGAAGGAGTTATACACTGGGAAGCTAGAGCAGGTTGGGCAAACGACTACACGCTTCAGCCAGCCCTTTTGGCGTCTGAAGACCTGAAATGTGTCCTCTTTTAGCTCTATCGGTCTACGCATAGGTATCTCTTCTGGGTCTGCCTTTTTGTATAGAACTGTATATAGTTAGGAGGACCTCCTTTACCTTCGAACTGGGACGCAGGCGGGCTATCCGTCGCGCGTCCCCGTCGCATACCCCAAGGGAGGTCGCCGCTCACGCGGCGCGACGTTAAAATTCAATCAATCAATCAATCAATCAACCCCTGGTCCCTCCCCGGGGAAAGCTTTTCAGAGCTGGCCAACGAGCGTACCCTCATCCTGGGGCTTAGGCCATGGGCGCCTTCAATGCCTGGGTCACACTGCTCATCTTCAACACGGTCAAGACGGCGCCACACTTTCGTGTCGGATGGATCGCGTCGACGGTCTTTTCGGGCGCCCAGATTGTGGGCGTCGTGTTGTTGGCCTATTACGCCAAGCGGAACGTGAAAAAAATACCGTCTCGAAACAGCGCAAGAACACAGAATTCACTACATTTGAATTCGGTTCAATTTTTTTTAGAAAAAAAATAGACTTTAGAGTAGTCCAGTAAGGGCAAAAAACCCTGACCGCTGTCAGGAACGGGCCAGCCCGACTGGTCTCGTGTGGCTAGATTGCGCAGGGCTGTTTTGGGACGATACGAGGAATACGAAGTGGCCAATGAGGCTCTTGGCTCGCTCAAATCCGATGCGGCACGCTTCGGATGACCAAATTTCTGCCAATCATGCCGAGCTGTCAGCAATGCCAAGAGCGCCAAGGCAGGACGGAGGGAAAGGCTGAGGATATGTATCCTATAAAGTAGCGCACGACATGAGCAGTATATTGGACCGTCATCCTCCGTATTCCCTCGAATCTGTATCGAACCGTACGATTTCAGTTCAACTGCTCTCCATGTCTTCCATTGGCAGCGAGACGGCCTCGCAGGACCTCTATGGCCTCGGCGTCCGCGTGGGCATGTACTTACAGGGCGCCGGCATGATCCTATGCTTGATGCGGTCACGCCACTCGGGTACCGGCATCAAGCTCGCCAGCGGCACCATTGTTGTGTCTATACTCATGTCCTGGACGATTGCCGTCAGCCACGCGGAATTGAGCCCGAGCGAGGCCTACCTGATCCTGCACCTGCTCCTCTGCATCATGGCGCCCGGTCGCATGGTTCTCTTCAGCATCGACGCCATGGCCGGCGAGGGCCTCGGCCTGCTCCTCGTCACCGTAGCCGGCCTCTGGACATCGGCTATGACCGGCTGGTTCTTTGCGCGTCTCTGTCTGACGCTGCCGCGGCTCGGCACCAAAAATCTCGGCTTCTTCTTCGCGCGCGTGCGCATCGATCGCTGGTTCCGCATCTTCAGCCTCGTCACCTGCGCCTACGACTGGATCGTGCTCCTCTTGACGCTCAAGGCCTACATACGGGCCCTTGGTGTCACCATATCCGTCTACTTGCGCGGCGGCACGGCCCTGACCGAGGCGGAGCGGACCAAGGCCGACATACTGTCGGCACGCAACTTGGTTGCCTGGCAGGGCATCCCGTCCACTGTCATGACGGAGGATACGGTCAAGAATATGGACCAGATCCGCGGCTACGTGCGTCTTGCCATGCCAATACTGCTGTGGATGCTGTCCGTTGTCAGCGTGGAGACCACGATTTTGTGGAACGGGCTCTCGCCGTCGACGGAGCTGTCGTCGCCGGGACAGCTGATTCCGTTTGTTACAGGCATTTTCATCTTTCTTGACGGATTCCTCGTCATGGTACGGCCTCACGAGCCTAAAAAGTCAGAGTTTCATGATGGGAACTATGAGCTGCTTCGTCGGCATCCTCACGACGCGGCGATCCAGCGAGTCTGAGCAGATGGCCAGGTAGTAGGGGGGTATAACAAGTCTCGATTATGGAATCAATCAATCTATGGTCTAAAGCACGTACCGGAACTCCTGGTTTTGCAGATCCGTCAGGTCAAAGAACTCGTGGTCCTTCTCGACCGTGTAGTCCTCGCCCCGCGCCGCCTTGGCCGCGTCGCGCTGCTTGTTGCGCCGGTCCAGCACCCAGCGGATCACAAACAGATCCAGCGTGATGAGCGCGTACAGGATGCAGATGGAGATCTTGGCCGGCAGGTACCGTGGTGCATCCTTGCTCTGAAAGGTGTGCGGCGAGATGATATTTCCGACGGTGTAGGCAATCGTGCCAATCGTAGCCACGGTCACCTTCTTGGTCGATCCGGCCACGTTGGACGCTTGCAGGCCGAGAATGGTGGTCCAGCCGATCGGCACGCCGCCCGACATGTAGTAGCCAATCAGCGCCGCCGTGTTGCTCGTCGTCGCCATCATGACGGCGCCGGCAATGGCTGGCAGGTGACCCAGCACGCAGAAATACAGGCGCTGGTGCGTCTTCATGCCGAGGTAGGTCAGGCCGATCAAAAAGACAATTTCCCATGCGCCGAGCGGCGTGACGAGCAGCAGCGACTCCTTGCTCGTGTAGCCCATGCCGGTAACGAGAATGTTGCCAAAGCTGGTCGCGATCGAGTTGGGAATGTTGGCGGCAAAGACCCAAAAGGCATACAGCCACGTCATTGGGTCGGCCACGGCCTCGCGCAGCTGCTCCATCTTAAAGGCCGTCGAGCCAATGCCCTGCTCGTTTCCGCGGATGCGCTCAATGTGGTCGGCGCGCTCCTCGGCCGTCAGGAAGCCGGCTGTAGCGGGCGAGTCGGGGAAGATGAACCAAAAGGCGATGCCAACGACGGCCGTCAGCAGGCCGAGGACCAAAAAGATGACCTGCCAGCCTTGCAGCTTCGCGTTGACGTCGCCGCCGACATGCACGGCCACGCCGTACGCAAAGAAACCGCCAAACATTTGCGCGGCACCGCAGGTGCTGAACCAGATGCCGACGCGGAAGGCCTGCTCCTCGGTCGTGTACCACTGGCTCGTGAAGAGGACCCAGGCTGGCACGATGGCTGCCTCCAGGGCGCCGAGCACGAAGCGGCAGGCCAGCAGGCCGCCGTAGTTGGTACAGGCCGCCAGACAGGCGAGCGTCGCGCCCCAGAGCGTCACATTGACGGCAACGTAGCGCGCGAGCGGGAAAAGCTGCAGCAGGCGGATGGTGGGAAACTCAAAAGCCAGCTGGCCAAAGAAGAAAATGGACGCTACCCAGTTGTAGTCGTCGCCTTTCAGGTTGGTCGCCGTCTTGATGCCCGTGACGCTGGCGTAGCTCACCGACGTCTTGTCGATGTACTGCAGGAAGTAGACGAGGCAGATGAGCGGCATAATGTGTAGGTCAATCTTGCGCACGAGGCGGCGGCGGCGCTGCGGGTCGAGTGGCGTCGTGACGCCGCCCGTCTCAGCCAGCAGCTCGAGGGCTGCGTCGGCCGTCGAGCGGTAGTGTACACGCTCCTTGGGGTCTGCGGCCTCGGCCGTGTGAAACTCAATCTTGACGGGTGGGGGCGCCGTGATCTCCGGCGCCGTCACCTCGGCCGTCGCCTTCTTCTCGAGGTCTGCCATGAGCGTTGGAATGTGTATGTGTATAAAAGATTTGCCAAGGTCCAAAAGCTGCCAAGAGAGGGCCAAGTTCGAACTGGTTCGCCAAGACGAAAATGCAGACGCCCATGCCTTTTAACTCATCTCCTTATCGGCCTCGTCCCATCTTCGAATGAGGTGCCAAAGCCAATGAGCACGTCATGGCAGAGTTTGTGCGGGCTGGCCGAATCGGGAGGTGGTACCAGCCGTGAGAAACCGGTAAAATCCGCTGGCAACCGTCTAGTTGGCCCTGGCTAGGCACCTGGCTAGCACCTGGCTAGGCAGTTTAGGTGCCGTGAAATACATGGTCTGCGGTCAATCAAGATTTGCTGGTGCCGATGGCGAGAATCTTAGGGCAAGCACGCCATCTACTGTGTGCTGTGCGCGCGTCACGTTTGGCTCGTCCACTCGGTCTCGATTCACCGCAAGTATTCCGTTCCCCCAGCTCGGTTCTTGCTCGGTTGCCGATGCATGTGGATCAATGGAAACCTGATGAAGAAAGGTTTGTGATGCCGGACAATGAGAAAAGCCACGTGGGCAGCGGTATCACGTGGACGACGATCAGTCTTGTGAGTGACGCGCTAAAACCATATCATAGGCTGTCGGTACAGCAGTCGAGTCTGCAAGTGGGGCGGCGAACGGAATAGCCATTCTTCCGTCCTGACTTAGCTAAGTAAGGGCTTCGCGCCCACAACAGACTTAGAAAAAGACAAGCTTCACCACCAGATCAACTGTATACCCGCCTCAAGGAAGAGGAGGACGTACAGGATCTAGAGTGCTGCCGAACCATTGCAACGTACAACCGAACCACACGTGATCACGACAGGACCCGGGATACCGACATAGGCCAAAAAAAGAGGCATGGTGTTCGAACCTCAAAAGAGCATCCTGATTCATTTCAGCAAGACGCAGGCACGGAACATGGAGATGCTCACTCTCGACGGAAGAGAGATATCTCCGGTGGAAGAGACCAGATTCCTAGGAGTGCACCTGGACAGGAAGCTCAACTTCTCGGCGCATTGGAGGCACCTGGTCACAAAGTTGAAAACGCAGAGATACGCACTTATCAGAATCGCGGCCAAAACCTGGGGCCCTTCGCTACTGAACTCCAGACAAGTGTACATCTCTGTTATCCGGAGCGTACTCACATACGCGGCATCTACCTTTACCACGAAAGAGAATGCCCTAGGGGGCCGACAGGGAAGGGGCACAGGAATAATAGCCCGGCTAAACGGCGAGCAGAACAAGTGCCTACGAGTGGTGACAGGTGCCTACAAATCCACACCCATCCGAGTCCTGGAAGCGGAGGCAAACTGCATGCCCCTTAGCCTAGTACAGATCAGATCAGGACACATCGGACTGCGGCAATACCTCTCGTGGAGGAACGTACCGGACATACAACCCTGGTGCGGCTGCAGAGGAGGAAACGAGGTTCAAGAGACAGCTGCCCACATCATACTCGACTGCGATCTTGAGAACAGAGATGGACTGCCCCCGCTCCGCGAGAGACGGGATCTGGACGAGGCACTGGACGACCCGGCACGATGCGCCAAGATCGTTAGGTGGTTTTTGGCCACGAGAAGGCTGCACGAGTACCGCCTGGCACTGAACCTCCAGGAGGCAGCGCAAAGCTGACTACTAACCCAACACCAGCACCACGCCAATCCCACCACCTCCAACACCACTCTACCCCAACGGAGGCCCTGGCCAGAGGGTATCTTCTGAGCAACAAACACGAGACGAACGAGAGGTTTTTCCGCCCTGCAAGGGGCTTTTCCTTGGTTATTCTGATCCGCGGCTACATCAGCCACGATTATGTAATTAGACTAGTGCACACAGCCACTGTAAGCACGTTAATCGATTCATTCACACACACACGTATGAATTCCACTCAATAACTCTCAGCCCCATGTTCTTCCACCAGTCCTTTGAGGACTTGCTCCTTTATTCTCTCTCTTTCTCGATCACAACTTGACGACATTGATCCCATCCTGATAGCAGGAAGAGCGACAGAATTGTCGATGAGTAAGCCACCTTGGCGTCATCCCCGCTCTTTCATTGGTGGAATACACCGCCCTCCCGCAAGCCGCCGGCAGTCTCCGCGGCGCCGATTCGGAGCGGATGGTATGTCAGACCCACTCGGATGTCCTCGCTGGGGAATGAGAAGCCCGCGTTGGCGTTAGGGCCCGAGATCGGGGCCCACACCGGAAGTCTCTTGCCGGGAGTCTGCAGAGTCACCGCCGCGACTCTCACGACGATTTTGCATCGACGTTTGGAAGCGACCAAGAAAAAGAAAAGATTGAAAAGAACCGGAGAAAATGGCAGAAAAAATAGCAAGAGTCGAGACGTTGGCGGAAGCTCACCCAGAAGCAAAGGAGCTTGCTGTCGTCCACACCCAGGATCAAAGAGCGGTGAACGACGGCAATGACGACAACAACTACACCGACACCGACTCGGACGACGATTTCAAATATGTGCACCTGTCGCGCAACCGGCGCATCGCCCTCGTCATCACGGCCACAGGCGCCAGCTTCCTCAACACGCTCTCGCTGCAGTCGGTCGTCATCATCCTGCCGACCCTGGCAGACGTGATGGACATTCCCGAGAGCCGGCAGCAGTGGATCGTGTCCTCGTACAGCATCGCTTTTGGCTGCTTCCTGCTCATTTGGGGCCGCATTGCCGACATTTATGGCAAGCGTTACATTTTCATCCTCGGGAGCGGCCTGGCCGTGGTGACGACGGCGCTGAATCCGCTGCTCAAGAATGAGATTGCCTTTAACATATTCCGCGCACTGCAGGGGTTTGTAAGTCGTCGCTTAACATCCAAACGCTTTCCGTGCTAACCGCCAGGGCGCCGCGGCCAATGTCCCGACAGCCATTGGCATCCTCGGCGTGATCTTTCCCCCCGGCAAGGCCAAGAACTACGCATTTAGTGCTTATGGTAGGCGGCGGCCCACCCTGCCTTGTCCACCAGTTTACACTAACAGCCAGCCTCGGGCGGTCCTCTCGGCGCCGTCTTTGGCAACATCCTTTCGGGCATCATCGCCAACTACACCAGCTGGAAATGGGTCTTTTGGGTGCTCGCCATTCTCGCGGCGTTCATCACAGCGGCCGGCATCCTCGTTATCCCGACCTCGATCGAGCCCGTCAACAATACCCGCCAGCTGTCGGTCCTGCACGCGGTCGACTGGATCGGCGGCACCCTGGTGACCGTCGGCCTGCTTGCCCTCCTCTTCGCTCTGACCGAGGGCAACATTGTCGGGTGGTCGACGCCGTGGGTACCGGTGCTCATTGTCGTGGCTCTGCTCTTGATTTTCGTCTTTGTCGTGTGGCAGTGGTACCAGGAGCGGCGCGGACACCGCGCGCCGCTGATCAAGGTGTCCGTCTTCCGGAACCGCCTCTTTGCGGCGGCGTGCGCCATCATGGCCATTACCTTTTGCGCCGTCAGCAACTTCTCCATTTACGCTACCTACCTGTGGCAGGACTACCAGGACCGCTCACCCATCCAAACGATGCTGCGCTTTCTTCCGGGCGGCGCCGGCGGCATCACTGTAGCCTTTGTCGTGTCGCGCCTCATCAGCCGTGTGCCGACGTGCGCGATGCTCATGTTCGGCCAGCTGGCGCTGGGGCTGTCGTGCATGCTGATGGCCCTGCCGCTGCCGCCACACACGTCCTACTTTGCGTACGGCTTCCCGGCGGTACTGCTTATGGTGATGGGCGCCGACACGGCCTGGCCGGCGCTGACGCTCTTCACATCAAAGTGTCTGCGGCAGGAGTGCGTCCCCCGATTCCAAGTCTACCAATAGCTACTGACGTCGACAGGGACCAAGCCCTTGGCGGTGCCCTCATCAACGCCTGTGGCCAGGTGGGCCGTGCCATTGGCCTTGCGATTGCCACGGCCGTCCAAACGGCCGTCATGGCCCACGAGCGTGGCGTGTCGGTGCAGGACGCCGGCAAGATGGAGGCCTGGGATGCACCATCGCTCAATGGCATCCGCGCTGGCAGCTGGTTCAACTGTGCGGTCGCGTTCTTCTGCGTCATCTTTTCCTTTTTCACCTTTCGCGGCACCGGCATCGTCGGCAAGATTCCAGACGCCCCGAGTCGTGGCGGCGTGCGCGAGTTGGACGCGGAGAGACAATAGACTGGACGAGGGATGCGAGTGGTGACTAATCATACATAATGGTAATGAAGAGACGGAGTCCGTCTAGGGACGAATAAACAAGCTTAACTTGGTAGTGCCTCGGCGGGATACGAGTCTTGGCGCTGTTGGAGACTGCAGATCGTGCAGCACGTGCGAGAGATTATTGGCTGCTATGAAGGAGAGATAGTCGAATGAGCGACGCCGCTCAACCGTCATATGAATGCCACATCCCGGCACTCTTTGACGCCGGAATAGGCGCTCTTTTCTTTTGCATCACAGCATGACCTGGAACGCAATCGTGTGTCTGGTGATTCTCTGTGCCGTTGCGGCCGCGCAGTCTGACGTCCCCATCGCGCCGGCCCTCCAGGCCATCCTCGCCAACGCCTCGGCCGCCCCTCTCCACGGCTACCCCACCAGCCTGACACAGGGCATTTTGCCCAAGGGCTTCCACAGCCACAACGACTACTGGCGCCCGGTGCCGGTGTACAGCGCCCTCGCGGCCGGCGCCATCAGCATCGAGGCCGACGTCTGGCTGGTCAACGGCACGCTGCACGTCGGCCACGAGCGGACAGCGCTGACAGCTGAGCGGACGCTCGATGCGCTCTACATCCAGCCGCTGCTGTCAGTCCTGGCGGCGCAGAACCCGAACAGTCCGTTTGTGCATGGCACCAGCCGGCACGGCGTCTTTGACACGGCGGCGCACCAGACGCTGTACTTGTTTATCGACGTCAAGACAGATGGTCCGGCGGCCTGGCCGTACGTTGTCGAGGCCCTCGGCCCCCTCCGCGATGCCGGCTATCTGACGACGTTTGACGGCACTAAGGTGGCCCACCGGCCCATCACCGTTGTGGGCACCGGCCACGTCCCCCTGCCGTTGGTCCAGGGCGTCGCCCCGCGCGACTACTTTTGGGACGCACCGTTGGAAGCGCTCGCGACGATGTATACCAACGTGACTGCAGCCGTGTCGCCAATTGCGAGCACCGAGTTTGGCCCACAATTTGGCGCCGTGGTCGGGCAGGCGTTTAACTCGACGCAACTGACCCTGTTGACGGCACAGGTGCGCGTCGCACACGCCAAGGGCATCCAGGTGCGGTACTGGGGCCAGCCAGGGTGGCCGGTGGGCACGCGTAACGCGATCTGGCGCACCCTCTGGGACCACGGCGTGGATCTGTTAAACGTGGACGATCTGGCAGCGGTGGCGAACCTGTGGACAGCCGAAGGGTGAGCGCTGTGGCGGTCCAACGCGAGACGGCAGCGCTGACATAACAGGCGGCAATTGCGGCGGGCCTTGGAGCCGGACACGACGACCTGGTTACCGTCGGTGTATGTGTTTTGGGATAGTTGGATATTTCTGGCGAATTTACTGTTTTTGTCGGTACAGCAGTCGAGTCTGCAAGTGGGGCGGCGAACGGAATAACCATTCTTCCGTCGCAACTCAACTCAAGTAGGGGTTTCGCGCCCACAAGCTATTTTAGAAAAAAGAAGAACTACCAACGAGATCAACTGTATACCCGCCTCTTGCGAAGAGGAGGACGTACAGGATCGTGCGTAGCTTCCCGAACATTCGAACGTTGGACCCACCCGAGTAAACCGACACTGATCAGTTTCATCTCACCGAGACTGAGTTCTGAGCAGCAAGGCAACCCGAATCATTTCATTTATTCGACAAAAACCCGCTCCTATCGACAAGATGAGCGACAACAACGACGACCACCGCAAATCGGTGGAGCTGAAGACGGAGGCAGCCTCCTTTGAGGACCGCTTCCGCAAGACTAGGCAGGATGCTGTTCGAGCCTTCATCGAAATCGCTTCAAATACGACGCAAGTTGACGAAGACTTCTTCGACGCAGTTACGGAGACCTTCGATAACTGGTCAGAGGAGGACTTCAAGGCGACCGGACCGCTCGCTGTTGCGGACCTTAGGAGACTGCTGAACAACCACGGCATATACGTGGAAAACCATCGCGTGGCAGGCAGCAACCAATACCGCGCTATGGCCAACACTGTCACGGCTAGCGAGATGCTGTCGTGGACGGAAGCCGCTGCAAAGACTGCCGGAAGACGGTCCGCCATCCAGACTTTCGATCCGGTGCTTCAAGGACTTGCTGGCAAAGAGCTGGTCCACCCTGACTACTGGCGGGAACCCGCTGGCAACCAGGAGGAGGCGCGTCTAGAAAGGCAGCAGCAGCACCAGCAGTACCCAGAGGCTCAGCGAATCGGCGGCTCTCGCCGCAACCCGACCTTCAGCGTCCCGTCCCAAGGCCCGCCGCCGCCGCCGCTGCAGAACTTCCAGATGCCGCCGCCGCAGTCCGGGGTTTTAGGAACCGAGCCTCCAACAGACAACCTCGACAGGCCTTGGGAATACTTTGGACATGCGCCTACCAGCGAGACGGAGAAGGAAGCTCGCCGAATTCTGGGCAATATCGGCAAGTCCTTCCCAAAGGAAAGCAAGTACAAGGGCCCGGGAGACCATATGAGCTTTCGATTTCGGGCTACGGGCTTCCTGGACGCTTGTCGGCTTGCTGGACTGAGCGAGCAGTACCTGGCCGACGCTTTGCCGCATATGATGACGGGCGTGGCCTACGACTACTGCAGCTTCCTAGTGCGCACAAGCCGCCCTGGAGACTGGCGCAGCATTGTTACAACAATGGAGAGGCGGTTTGAAGACGACACTCACCGTCGCACGAGGGAGAGCGAATGGCAGGGCACGACACTGCTCACCGTTATGGCCTCGCCAGAAATGAAGGGCAAACCCTTGTCAGAAGGCGTGCGAATACTGTATGAGAAGCTGCAACTTATGCAGTACTCGCTAAGCTCTCGCCTAGCAGACCCTGAATCTTTACGAATTAGGTTCTTAGGTGCTTGTGAGGCGCATCCTGACGTTGATGAGGATGTGGCGTCGTTTGCTGGCGAATACAGGACGGCAGACGAAATCGCGACTAAACTGCGAACTCGCCTTGCAGCTAGAGAGCGCAAAAAGGGCCGCCGCAACCACCTCAATTTTGACAACAACGCAACACACACCCTTCTGACCGACCGCGTCTACCATGGCATCCCTTACCGTCCGCAGCACAGTCGCTCCAAGGACCGTCCTGCTCAAATCCCTGCTGAGAGCAATGCTCTGAAATCGGGCAAATGCTTTATTTGCGGCAAGCCTGAATGCCGTACCTGGAAGCATACTGATGCAGAACGGGCTGCGAATAGAGCTGATTGGAAACGCATGAACCCTGACCGTGCCTCTAAGTACAACCAATTTCTTCAGAGCATAGAAATTGCAGGGGATGAGGAGTACAAGAGCTCTGTTGTTGAAGAATCTGAAAGCGACGACGAGGAGACTTCGAGCCTAACAAACGTCTTTTGGACTGCTGGAAAAGAGGCTACCAGAGACGCTTTGGCCTTGATGGCTAACCAGCGGGTAGCGCATGCTCTAGGTGCTAACAATCCGGACCTGATTGAAAAGGAGCTGCCTATGACTGCGTGGTCGCGTTATGCTTCTGCAACGTTTGCTGGCATAATTGTCGACACTGGCGCTGCTGAGCACTCTACTGCCGGAAAGAGCCAGTTTGCAGCTCTGCAAAACATTCGCCCTGACGTTGTGCTTGATACTAGCACGGCTGGAACAGTTACAGTCCGCTTTGGCCTAGGCGTAAGCTCGTCCTTAGGCTCTGCTGCTATCAACACTACTGTTGGTCAGGCCACGTTTCACGTGATGATGTCGGATACACCATTCCTGCTGTCGTTGAGAGATATGGACCGTCTTGGAGTGTATTTCGACAACACACGTGACGTTATGGTCACAGGAAAGGGTGACGCACCAGTTATACGCAAGCATGGCCATGCGTTTATTGCTGTTGCAGAGATGACAAGCGTGTTTTTCGACAGTTTTTTCACTGACGTGGAGTTGAAGCGGTTGCATCGCCGCTTTGGCCATCCGTCTGTTGAACGCCTCTATCGTTTGCTTCAGAAGGCTGGCAAGGATGACGTGGATATAGCGTCACTGCGCCGTATCCAGGACTTTTGCCACTACTGCCAGATGACGAGAGGCCCGCCTAAACGCTTCAAGTTCAACCTGAGGGACGCTGACGACGTTGTCTTCAATGGCACGATTGTGGTGGACGTGGCTTATATTGACGGCAAGCCGTACCTGCACGTTATCGATCAAGCCACAGGGTTCTCAGCCGGACGATGGCTAGAGAATATGACAGCACAGCACACGTGGGACGCGCTGCGCGCCTGCTGGCTTGACACGTACTTGGGACCACCAGACGTCATTGTCCACGACGCCGGTACGAACTTCAGCGCCAAGGAGTTTAAAGACAATGCAGTGCTTGTGGGCAGCAAGACCAAGCCTGTACCGACTGAGGCCCACAATAGCATTGGGCAAGTCGAGCGCTACCATAGTCCCGTCAAGCGCGCTTATGGCATCATTGTGAAGGAAATCCCTACCCTTCATAAGGATATGGCTTTGCAGATGGCGTTCAAGGCCGTCAACGACACAGCTGGGCCTAAGGGCTTAGTGCCTACGTTACTGGTTTTTGGAGCGTACCCTCGGCTGTCAGACGCTGGAGCACCGTCGCCAACAATCAGCAAGCGCGCTGCTGCTATTCGCCTGGCTATGAAAGACCTTGAGAGGGCCAAAGCAGAACGCCAAATCACAGAGGCTTTGCGAGCACGGAATGGCCCTGACGTTGCTCCAGTGCATAAGCTCGCATTAGGAGACAAGGTCACGGTTTGGCGTACTGCTAACGGCCACAATGGAGAGTGGACAGGTCCGTTCACTACAGTGGCGATAGACGGAGAGGACGTGACTGTGGACCTAGGCAACGGCATCACTGCTATGTTTAGGACCACGTCTGTAAGGCCGTACCAAGACGACGGTACTATCGTCGTTGAGCCGCTCCCAGCAAGACGGAGACGTGGCCGGCCTCCTCGGTCAGCATTTGCTAGCATCACCAGCACTGACGGCACTGAGATCTGGCTCACAGCCCCTGTTGTCGCGCCAAGCCCGACGTACGAAACGTCCCGGCGCGCAGAGCTGTTTGGCCTACTAGAGAAGGGCGTGTTTGAGACATATCCCCGCGCCCAAGTCCCTCCCAATATGCGCGTGTTCAAAGGCCGATTTGTGGACGAGATCAAGCACGCTGGAACCGCTCAAGCCGTCGAGAAATCCCGCCTTGTGGTACAGGCGTACAATGACGCTGGCAAGACAAAAGTCCTTACGCAGGCACCAACAATTCAGCGTATGAGCCAGCGCTTGATTTTGAGCATTGCTGCTAGCAAGTTAGCAGGCGGCAATGCAGCGTTGCTATTGCGAGACATTTCGCAAGCGTATGTACAGTCGGACACACGCTTAAGCCGGGATATCTATGTTGATCCGAATGATGACATACGTCAAATTCTGGGAATGCCTTCTGACCAGCTGTTGAAGGTGGTGAAACCGCTGTACGGTGTACCAGAAGCTGGTAACCACTGGTTCAGCACCTACAGCCGACACCACGTCAACGCGCTAGGAATGAAGGCGTCGACCTATGACGCATGTCTGATGATAGCTACAGACAGGAGCACACTGGGCCTGGTGGGCTTGCAGACAGACGACACGCTTATCTTAGCCGACGCTCGGTTTGCAGCCAAGGAGGAGACAGCACTACAAGCAGCCAATTTCCTGGCCAAACCAAGAGAGCAGCTGTCAGAAGCACACCCGCTAAAGTTCAACGGCGGTGTCGTCGAACTGGTCGACGGACTCCTCCACCTCTCCCAGGAGCGCCAGGTGGTCAACCTAAGCATCGTCACGACAGAGCCGCAAGTCAACAAGGGCACACGTGGGAAAGTAAGCGCCCCGCTAAGAACGAAGGAGCAGTACGTGGCGCAGAGGGCGCGTGGAGCATATGTGGCATCAGTATGCCAGCCGGAGGCAGCGTTTGACCTGTCAAGCGCTGCACAGCATACTGACCCCGGCGAGGAGGAGATCAAGGCGCTAAACGCGCGCCTTGAGTGGCAGCTGGCCAATGGCAGAAGAGGACTGAAGTACGTGCCTCTGGATGAGAAATCCATCCAGGTCGTGGCATTTACCGACGCCGCCTTTGCCAACAACAAGGACATGAGCTCGCAGATCGGATACGTCATCGTGATCCGCGATAGCTCTGGGAGATCCAACGTGGCGCACTGGTCGTCCACCAAGTGCAGGCGCGTCACCAAGAGCGTACTAGCTGCGGAGCTGTACGCCCTGGTGCACGGTTTTGATGCAGCAGCATGCATCAAGGCCACGCTGGATGAGATCTATGGTCGTCAGATCCCACTGGTGCTATGCACGGATTCGAAGTCGGTTTTCGACGCTATCACCAGGCTAGGGACGACCGCAGAGAAAAGGTTGATGATTGACGTACAGCTGGTACGTCAATCGTACGAACGACGGGAGATCGCGGAATTGAAGTGGATTGCTGGGGACAAGAACCCGGCGGACGCTATGACGAAGCAGCAGGGCAAGGCTTGTGACGCCCTGACGAGGCTCATCGACACAAACGCGATTGAGCTGGAGGAGGAGGTCTGGGTAGAGAGGTTGTGAGCGCGGACGCCCTCAATACCGCACGACGGCTTCACGACTTTTAAAGAAGCCCCAGTGTCGGTACAGCAGTCGAGTCTGCAAGTGGGGCGGCGAACGGAATAACCATTCTTCCGTCGCAACTCAACTCAAGTAGGGGTTTCGCGCCCACAAGCTATTTTAGAAAAAAGAAGAACTACCAACGAGATCAACTGTATACCCGCCTCTTGCGAAGAGGAGGACGTACAGGATCGTGCGTAGCTTCCCGAACATTCGAACGTTGGACCCACCCGAGTAAACCGACAGTTTTAATGTTGGAGGTGGGGTGACTTTATTTTTTTTACTCTACTTTATTCTCATAGTATCTTCTTCCGCATGCATCGCCTGCCAGATTCGGCAGGCAGCACCGCCGAATTTGGCAGGTTGCGCCTCCGATTTTGTCGACCACTTGTCACATGCACCGTAAGGCATCAAATCTCACACCGCTTTCCCGTACTACGCATACGGGTTCACCGCCTACTAGGCCTAGACGATCTTTCCTATGGCTCTTGGTTGATGTGCCTACAGAGCGCAAGCAAAGGCCCTAGACATTGTTGAACAAACAAAATGCAAGATCTTGCTAGGCGAAACGCGCTTACGGCCTAGGCAACACAAGAAATTTAAGCAAATAAGAAACGCTGATTAGTAGCTGTAAGTGTTAGAAGGAGGATGAAAAGTAGGTCCTGGTCGAGGTGGATTTGTGCTGTCGACTAGGTTCCTGTGACGGTTGTGTGGCCAACAAAGTAAATATCGAGTACCTCTTCTACTCTACAGCCTTTCACCACCGACGCGCCGCCCCTGGTACATGTGGCGCGCCTCCGCCTCGACCTCTTGGAAGCGGGCATCGACGTCGTGCTCGAGCAGCCACCAGTTGATGGTAAAGGTCTCACGGTAGCGCCGAACGTACTCGTCGTAGTCGTCGACTGCCTCGGCCGTGGAGGCAATGTCGCGCTTGTCTAAACTGACCTGGCGCTCGACGCGCTGCAGAAAGTGCCGCCGTGTCTCGTCGTAGAGGTGGAGGGCGTAGCGGACGTTGTAGAGGGAGGAGGTCCCAGTCGAGGTCGACCCTGTCACACACGCCGCCAGGCCAGCCCCGGTCGTTCCCGGCGCCGCCAGGTAGGAGCCAAAGTTGGGCGACGCCATGGTCGGCGGCCGTGACGCGTGGGTCCGGTGCAGCGCACGCACGAGCGCCCACACATCGGCAAAGGCAAAGGCGCAGCCCGTGCCAAAGGCGCCGGCCGTCGGGTGGGCGGCGTCGCCGACGAAAGCCATGGTGCCGTCGCGCACCAGGTGGTGCATCCAGGGCGCGCTCTCCAGCGGATAGGCGTCGAGGTCGGGCAGGACGGCGAGCACCTGCTGGATCAGAGGGTGCCAGTCGGCCAGCTTCTGTTGCAGGCGTGCGATGCCGGCGGCGCCGACGGAGTGAGCCCAGCGCAAGGTGTCGGCGACTGCGGGGGGTTTGCGCAGGAAGGCGACAAAGGAGTAGGTGCCGGGCTCGAGCACGGACAGGAAGACGACCTCATCCGTGCGCTTGTAGGCGGATGTGTCCTGGGGCAGGCAGGGAATGTGCTGGACGAGCGCAGCGGGAAAGTTGAAGCGAGATACGCGACCTGGCCTTTGTAGCGGGGGACGCTTTCGGGGATGTACTGGCGGCGAATTTTCTACAGTATTAGTTTACTCTCCCTCTTTTCTTGTTCTATCTTTCCAAACTGTCCACTCACAGAATAGAGCCCGTCCGCCACCACCACCAGGTCGGCCTCCTCCTGGCTGCCGTCGCCAAAGTGCACCAGCGCCGTCGACCCCCGCGGCTCGACCGATGCCACCTCGCGGCCGTACTGCATCACGCCCTTGGGCGCGTCCATCAGCAGCGTGTTGAGCAGCGGTACGCGCCCAGTGCGGCCCTCTTGCATCTCCCGTGGCGTGTCGGGCGACACGGCCGTAGCCAGGATCTCGCCCGAGCGCCAGTGCCGGTGGTGGATACCTTCGGCGCCCTCGCCACGGTAGAGGATCCGCTGCAGCTCGGCCCAGCCGGCCGGCGACAGCATGCGGCGCAGCACTGTGACGGCTGGCACCATGACGGCAATGAGCGCGCCCACCTCACGGGCAGACGTGGACCGCTCGTAGACCTTGACCTCCACGTCGGGCAGCCGCGACAGGGCCGAGGCGCTGGCCGCCCCGGCGAGGCCGCCACCGATAATAGCGATGCGCAGGGACGGGCGCGCGTCAGGGTAGGTTCGGGGGTCGTCCCGGCGGCCCCGGTAGTCGCAGAGGTCGTCCCGGGAATGGTCTCGCGCATTGTGATTCTTTCTCGTGGCGGTTGTTGCAAAGGTCCAACGACAGGGAACAATCCGTGAGGAGCGTGATTCTTTACTACCGGACGACATGTCGGCATCAATCACGGGCTGCCGCCAGACGCTGAAAACCGGTTCATGTCGCAGACTCTAGCGCACAAGCAGCCAGTACGCTGCCGGCCTTTCTTGCCGTCTGGACGGCTGTTCCTGCAGGGCGATCACTCCGATAGGCTACAGACCGGCCGGCCAGGAGTGAGCCCCGCGGATATCTGTCGGAGCCGGGGAAGCGTGTATCCAGGCTGATAAGAGCCGGGTACCTGCGGTTGGTGGAGTTGGCGATCGTTAGTGGATTAATGCAGCAACTGCCGGAACACAACGATGACACGACAAGACGACACCACACAACGACGCTACGACACGACACGCGACACGAAATAATGCAGCACATTCACTGCAGCGGCACGCCGTTTGAGATGGGCCGCCAGCACGGTCGCGCGGCCCGGGCAGCCATTGCGCGCAGCCTCGCCTTTTACCGTCACTACTTTCTCTCCAAGTCGCAGCTCGACTGGCCCGCAGCCGTGGCGGCGGCGCTGCGGTTCGAGACGACCCTGCAGGCCGCCTGTCCGCACCTCGTGGAGGAGATGCGTGGCATCGCCGAGGGGGCTGATCTCACCTGGGGCGACATTTTGGCCCTCAACGTGCGGACAGAACTGGCCATGGGCCTCGGCCTCTCCACAGACGGCTGCACCGCGCTGTACTGGGGACGAAGTGGCGACGGCCTTTTGGCGCAGAATTGGGACTGGGAGACAGTGCAGCAGCAGAACCTGGTGACGCTGCACCTGCGGCCGACGGCACGGCCGGCGTTGGTCCTCGTGACCGAGGCCGGCATTGTCGGCAAGATCGGGTTGAACGCGCACGGCGTCGGCGTCTGTCTGAATGCGATCCGCGCGCGCGGCGTCGACTATGGCCGGCTGCCCGTGCACGTGGCGCTGCGGTCGGTCCTGGAGCATTCGTCGCGAACCGAGGCCGTCGTGGCTCTGCAGGCGGCCGGCGTGGCATCGTCGTGCCACATTCTGGTAGCGGACGCGGCGGGTGCCGCCGGGCTCGAGTGCAGCTTCGCGGACGTGGTGCTGCTGTCGCCCGCGGCGGGCGTCTACACGCACACGAACCATTGGCTGGCGGCGCATGCGGGGCCGACGGGGCCGCTGCGCGAGGCCATCTTTTTGCCGGACTCGGTTCCGCGGCTGGCGCGGCTAGACGGGCTGATGGGCGGCCTGCCGGACGGGCTGCAGGCGGCAGACGCCGTGGATGCGCTGGAGCACGTCCTCGAGGACGAGCAAAACTTTCCCGGCTCCATCAACAAGGCGGCGTCAGCGACAAGCGGTGTAGCGACGCTGTTTAGCATTGTGATGGACCTGGCAGCGAGGACGGCGCGGGTGCGGATCGGTCGGCCGACAGAGGCAGTGGATAGTTTTACAGTCAAGGCAGAGTAGACTCGAATGCTTCCGCTGTTGACTTGCAAATGTATTGATTCTTCCCCCCTTTTACTCTGCGCTACCCTTTACCGGTTCCCTGCCGTCTGTCTGCTCCGCGGGCAAGGGAGAAATCAAACCCTCCCCGATCGCCGCCTCCACCGTGGGCCGTAACAGCTCGTATGCCTGCGTCGTCCGGCCGTATGTGATCCCGCCCAGACGACTGACAGGCCGCAGCACGGCCGGATCGATGCCGTTGCGCGCCGCGTTGAGCGCATCGGCACGCACCCAAAAGTAGACGCCCTCGAGAATGGCCAGCACGCCCGTCGTCTTGCCGGGCGTGGCCGGATGGCGGCTGGTAAACTCGCGCAGCTCAACGACACGGCACTCGGTCGCATAGACGGACTCGAGCACGCGGGCCGGCCGCACAACGGCACTGGGGGCCGGGTGCAGGCCGCTGACGGCCCATTCGCTGGCCCCGTAGGGGGCGTTGATGGATGTGGCGTTGGCGGCCTCCACAAAGTGCTCGGAGACGGTGTTGAGGACGCATTCGCCCGTGTCGGCTAGATTGCCCAGCGTGTCCTTGGCCGAATCGAGGCCGCAGCCGGTGAAGCCGACGGTAAAGAGCGGCGGGTCGTAGTTGATCATGTTGGTGAAACTAAACGGGGCGAGATTCGAGGAGCCTAAAGCCAGAGAGTCAGTCGAGTCCTCTTGTCCCCCGTCGTCTCCGTTTCCTACCATCCCGTCCCACCGTGCTAAGTAAGCCAATCGGTCGCGGTGTTACCCCCGAGATCATCAGCTTGTAGTTGTCCACGGCCGGCCGGCCTGCTGCGTACGGATCGATGCCGACGTGCGCCTGGACCAAGGACGCGCCGCCGTCGTTGCCGCCCGCGCCCAGCTGCCAGCCAGGCTGCACGGTTTTGGTGTACGTCCAGCTGGGCGCTTCGGTCGGCCAGTCCGGCCGGCCGGCCTGAACGGCCCCAAAGTCGGGATGGGGGTTGCGGCGGATCGAGGCCTCGCGAGCGGCGCGCGCCGCGTGGTCGGCGGAATTGTGTTGTCGTGCCATGTCTGTAGTGGTCCGGACTGAAGTCAAAGGGCAGCAGTCGACAGGACATCTTACGACCTCGCCGCGTCTCGCTGTCTCCAGAGCTCGACACCCTCCAATGGGAAGCCTGCAGCCGGTATCCTAGGTCTGCCGGCCCCACAATTGCTCTCCTATCGGGGAAATTCCGTGTTAGTCCGAGGTGCTTGGATGAACGAGATATTACTTACAGTCCGCACTGTCCATTCTGCTGCCTCTGGTTATCCGTCTGTCCATCTCACTGTACACTACCCAACACCATGGACTTGATGATCTGTGGCATGTGCGGCGCACAGCACGACACCCACGCGGTGCAGTCGTGCAAGATCTGCGACGACCCGCGGCAATACGTGCCGCCCAATGGGTGAGTCTGCTGTTGAACTGGCTATGCACCCCTCTTTGACAGCTCTCTGACGATCCAGCCAAACATGGACCACCCTGCGCGAGCTCCAGCAGTCCAAAAAGTACCACAACGAGTTCCGCAAGGACAAGTTCCACGCCGGCGTCGTTAGCATCCTCACCATCCCACAGGTGGCCATTGGTCAGCGCGCCTTTCTGCTCTGCAGCGACGCTGGCAACGTGCTCTGGGACTGCATCACCTACCTCGACGACGCCACGGTTGCCGAGGTGCATGCGCGCGGCGGCCTCGCCGCCATTGTCATCTCGCACCCGCACTACTACTCGACCGCGCTACACTGGGCGGCCGCGTTTGGCTGTCCCGTCTATGTCTCGGCCGAGGATGCCGAGTGGCTGATGCGCCGCGGCCCGGAGCACATCCTGTGGACGGGCCCGACACTCGACCTGCTCAATGGCCGCTTCACCGCCGTCAAGGTCGGCGGGCATTTTCCCGGCAGCTCCGTGCTGCTGTGGAAGAGCGAGCGCAAGCTGTTCGTGGCCGACTCCATCACGGTCGTGCCGAGCGGTGTCTACCACGTGGACCGGCCGCCCGACACGGCAAGCTTTACGTTTATGTGGTCCTACCCGAACTTTGTGAGTTGTGTCGTCTGGTGTCTGTCCACTGTCCGCTGTCCGCTGTCCGCTCACCCTTAAGATCCCCCTCCCCCCTGACGAAATCCACGCGATCTGGAAGGCCGTTGCCGACCTTGACTTTGACGACACGCACGGCGCCTTTTGGACTCGCGACACGCGCGGCCAGAGCAAGCAGCGGCTGCTGGACAGTGCCAAGCTGGTGGTCAAGTACATGGGCTATCCCACGCATGCGATTCACGCAGAGGAGCTGAAGGAGGGAAAGAAGATGTAGAGATAGAATACAAATACAAACGTACAGCTACAAATAGACTACTGCTGTAGCACCCAGTCGCCAAAGTCGTCCCAGCCGGTGGCGTGGTCGGGCCAGTCGGCCACGTCACCCTGGCCCGGAAAGGGCTCCATCCAACAGGGGTTGAGAAAGGGCAGGTCGGGGGGGGGCATGTCGAGCCGGTCGTCCCAAGCCGGAGAGAGGTCCGTGTCCTGAGGAGGTCGTTGAGTGGGGGGTCGTTGAGGGGGGGATTGTTGAGGAGGCAGAGGTTGTGGGGGTGGATTTTGTGGTGACGGTGTCTGCTGTAATTGTTGCTGTGGCGGCGGTGCCTGCGGCGGCTGCTGCTGCGGCGGCTGCTGCTGCGGCGGCTGCTGCTGCGGCGGCTGCTGCTGCGGCGGCTGCTGCTGCGGCGGCTGCTGCTGCGGCGGCTGCTGCTGCGGCGGCGTCCTCGTTTGTGCTCCCGCAATAATTGTGCGCGAAAAGTCGGCCGTGACGTGCGCGAACCGCTCCGTCGTTGCCGAGAAGCCGTCGCAGGACTGCAGCACCGCCACGGCCGCCTCGAGCGAGGCCAGGATGCGCCGCCGCAAACTCGGGTCGGCGTCGTCCTCGTGCGCCACGTGGCCGACGGCCAGGATCATGGCAAAGCTCTCGACGAAATACACATCCCAGGCAGTCTTGGAGTGGAAGCAGCCGTGCGCGACAAGGTCCGTCAGCACGTCCACGCCCGCCATGGCCGCTTCGACGCACTGCTGCGCCAGCCGGTCGACTGTGCCCGCCGAGGCCGTTGGCAGCGGACCGGCATCGTCGCGGCGCATGCGCCAAGCCAGGAACGGGCGGACCAGCAGCGTCACGGCGTAGTGGTACTGCAGGTGCAGCACGGCCAGGGCGCGGAAGTGCAGGGGGGGCGCGTGGGCGCCGCGGTGCAAATGGGGGGGCAGACTCCGAGGCCAGGCGTCGAGCTGGCGAGCCATATCGCGGGCAAAGGAGGAGGACGAGGTCGGGGAGGAAGAGTTCGAGGTCGAAGACGACGGCGAAGACTCGTGCAGCCCGTGCAGGCGATACTGGTTCCGACAAATCAGCCCCATCAGCCGCAGCACGTCGGCCTGCGCGTCCAGCAGCCCAATCGGCAGCACGTCGCCCATGTCGAGGAAGCCCTCGGCCGGCACCGGACAGCTGCACTCGGCGTCGTCAATAGCCGAGGGCCGGCCGAGCGAGCTGCACTCGAGCCGCTCAAACGCGTACAGCGTCCACCAGACGCGCTTGCGCAGCTCCCGCTCCAGCAGGCTGCACGTCGGGTTCGCGCCGTTGCGGTGCAGCCCGATGCCGACGGCCATGCGGATCGCGGCGCCCGTCAAGTTCCAGCAGGCCGTCCGCTCGCGCGACATGTGCAGCTGCACGCAGTAGAGCAAAAGCGCCTGCACGTGGCCGAGTGCGCAGCCGGTGATGATTTCGGGGAGGAGCGCCTGTGCGTGGCGGCGGTAGCGCATCTGCGCCGCGCGACGGTGGTCGTTTTCGCCCCGATCTCGCTCTCCCTCGGGCGCCACCTCCAGGGCCAACACGAACACCACGTACAGCGTCATCAGCCACGCCGGATCGCGCTCTGGGAGCGGCGTCCACATGGACTCGTAGGCCGCCTGGAAGAGCGCCCGGTGGAAGACGGGAAAGTCGCGGTGGACGCGCGCAAAAAAGGTCTCGATCAGCATGTCGGCAATCGCCCGCGGCGGCAGGTCCAGCGCGCCTGCTGGCACCGCCGGCCGCCCGCTGCCGTACGTGACCGACAGGCCCATGGTCTGCGCCGCCTCGGGCGGCGATGTGGCCTGGTCGCTGTAGCGCACGGCCAGCATCTCCCGCAGTGTCACCAAGAGCGTGTAGGACCCTGTCGGGCCAATGTACTGCGGCAGGCCTAACAGGTCCTCAAAGACGGCCTCGACCATGTCGGTGCGCTTGGTCGGAGCACGGACAGTCGCGGCGCCGCCGTCCTCGGGCATGCTCTGTCGTCGGCGCGCCGGCGAGGGAACGGGACGTGTCGATCGAGGCCCGTTGTTTTCGCTCGCTCCCCCTCCTCCCCCTCCTCCCTCCACATACAGAATCCGCTGCTTCCGCGGCTCCGTTACCCGACACACTTCTCCGTTCTCGACACAGGCCCGGCACGGCTCGTCTGGTCGTGTCCGCGCACACTTGCACCGTTTCCGCTTGCAAAAGTCGCAGCTCATCGCCGTGCGCTGCCGCTTGTCTGGCGGCACCCGGCGGCTGAGAAGGCGGGCCAGCGCCGCCGGGGCGAGGGGGGCGGCCGGCCGTGCGGGAGCGTCCATGGGCGTAAAGGGTGGACGAAAGAGGTAGACAAGCAGACAGAATCGATACAGACTTGTATTTATACTATCTCTGGTGTGGGTGGAGCTCCCCAAGGTCGTTGACTACTCGCTGTCTTATCTACACCGTCTCCACCGCGCCATCGCCCTCCGCCGCCGCCGCATACGCATCGTAGCCGTACAGCCACGGCGCAAACACAGGCTCCCGCCACAAAAACGGGTCACCCTCGCAGCTCGTCTCCGCCCCGATCAGCGCGTCCCGTCGCTCCTGCTCTGCCCCGTCCGCCAGGTGGTACCAGCGCTGCTGCCCACGCGCCGCCCGCACAACCGCCGTGCTGCGCGGCCGCCGCAGGGCCTCGTACTGTGCGAGTGCTGCCGCGAGGGCTTCGGGGGGCGACCCGGCCTTCACGTGATTTAGCACGTGACCAAGTACAGCTGCGTCCTCGAGCGCCATGCCGGCGCCCTGGCTGAGGTACGGCAGCGTCGGGTGCACCGCGTCGCCGAGGAGGGCGAAGCGGCCGGCGGGGTGGCACCAGCAGGGGAGCTCGGGGCGCATGTGCAGCTTCCAGCGCCAGACGACGTCGTCGGAGCCATCGGCGCTGCCGCCGGCCTGCAAGAGTTTCCGCAGCAGCGGATCCCAGCCGTCAAACTTGGCGAGCGTGGCGGCCTTGGAGAGGGGCGCGCGCACGACGCCGGCGGGCAGGTCGTCCGGCGCGATGGCGACGAGGTTGATCTGGCGGCCGCCCTTGAGGACGTACACAATGGCGTGGCCAGCCGGGCCGAGCCAGTACGTGACTTGCGGCAGATCGGCGAGGCGGCGCACGTCAGCGTCGGCCGGGTCGAGCGCGGTTACGTCCAGCAGGACGCGAAAGGCCACGTCGCCCGTCTGCTCGGGCGCGTCAGTCGGCACCAGCAGGCGTCGCGTGACAGAGTTGAGCCCGTCGGCACCGATGACGAGGTCGCCGCGCACAATACTGCCGTCTTGGAGCGTGACAACAGCAGCGGCAAAGTCGACATCGACGACGCGGGCATTGACACGCACATTGGCACCGAGCGCGACGGCGCGTGCGTGCAGCGCCACGATGAGGTCGTGCCGGTGGATATCCCAAAAGGGCGCGCCGTAGAGTGCGCGGTGGTGGGCGCCGAGCTCGAGACGGGCCAGCTGTCGGCCGTCGGCGTAGCGGCGCATGACGCAGCTGCTGGGCTCGACCACGTCGGCGAGAATGGTCTTGTCGATGCCCCACGCGAGCAGGATGCGCGTGGCGTTGGCGGAGAACTGGAGGCCGGCGCCGATCTGGTCGTCAGTGGTCGTTCACAATCATGTCTCCGTCCTCTTCTCCTCCTCCTACCTCGTCAATCTTCTCGGCCGCCTCCAGCACCGTCACCGCGTGGCCTGCCCGCAAGATGGCAATGGCCGCCGCCAGTCCACCGATGCCACCGCCGACAATGATCACCTGCAAGGCCGTCTGCTTCGCCATCGTCTTTGCTGTCGAGGTGGTGGTGAAAAAGGAGCGCAGCCAGTCCATGGTCTGGCCAGCAGTCGAGAAAACTGCCGGTCGCTCGGTAGCTGCCTAGCCGGTGTCTGGTTTCTATGTATCTTACCGCTGCGGCTGTGGCCGCTTCCAGCGTCTTTCTCCCTTTGCAGTGTCCTACCCGAACGGTCCATCATCGGCTCATGTGGCTACTCGATTGCTAGGAAACGACAACAACACGCAATAGGCTGGTGGATTGCGCTGTCTCCACCAAGCCGCCAGCTTCCGATTGGCGGGTGTCTCTAGCCGTGATAGGACGTTGATTTCTTGAGTCCATAAGGGTTGCAATCGATAGGAGAGTGTTTGGATATTTAGCGTTGTGGGGCAAGGATAGGAACAGCCAGCAACTTGAAGCGGCTTTCCGAGAGCTTGATTGTTGCCATCGCATTGGCTCCTGTCTTGGCTGTTGTCGTGGCTGTCGTCATGGTTCAGCCCCTCAACTACACATTATGTAGTAGTTTTTCTCACGGAGCTCGCTCTGCAGTGTTCGTGTCATTTTCGTGTCATTTTCGTGCCCCGCTCGTGGTCCGTTTTTTTGTTCACACTCCAATTGATGACAGTTTCGAATACTTCCAACACCTTTTCAATTTTCAACTCTCATCTACTAAATGGCAAAGTTCAACAAAGTCTCCTTGGCAAACAGTTCCTCTGGCAGGGACCGCTTCTGCGCCAGCCCCTGATCAAACGAGTACAGGCAAAACTTGTCAATGACGTGCCGGTTCGCCGCAAATCCATCCACCCAGTACTGGTCCCCCATCAGCCGCTTCGTCTCCTCCAGGTAGTCCGCCAGCCATGGCAGCATACAGGCCAGCGCCTCACGCGCCGCAATGTCCGTGCGCGCCTGCTCCATCGACGCCGCAAAGGCCTTGATGAGGTTCTTGGCCAGCCACGGGTGCTGCTCGTACAAGGCACCCTTGATCACAATCACATGCACGATCGGGTGGATGCCTGTCTTTTGGTAGTAGGCCGCCTCGACCTCCTTGAAGTTGGGGAAGAGCCGGACGACCTTGTCGTTGTCGTACGTCGACGGCTCCGGCGCTGTGTAGACGGCGTCAATCTCGCCGGCCGCCAGCAGGTGCGACAGGCACTAGCCCGGCGCAATCATGCTGACGTTGGCCGGCAGCTGAAAATTGACGCGTTCTGGGCGCTCATCCAGGGCTGGCTCCAGCGGGCCCGTCTTCCACTGCATTTCCTCTTCGCCGACGCCGTATTCCTCGCGCAGGATGCCGCGTTGCCAGACAATGGCAGTCACTGGTTGTCAGCAGAGTTTGGAAGGGAAGCCGACTTTCTTCCCTCACTCACTTCCGTATTCCGGTGCCGATACCATCTTGCCGCGCCGGTCCTCTGGCTTGGTGATGCCGCTCTTGCTATTCACATAGATGGACTGGTGGCGGAACATGCGCGAGGGAAAGACTGGGATCGCAATCAGCGGCGGGCTCGGCTCGCTCATAAGGTAGAGGTAGGCCGACAAGGAGAACTCTGCAATATCAAACTCCTGGTACCGTGCCTGACGGAAGAAGATCTCCTCGACACGCATGCCGACGAGGCAGTTGAGCTCGACCCCATCCACCTTGATGCGGCCATCGTGAATGGCGCGCATGCGGTCGTAGGAACCGGCGGCAAAGGAGAGCTTGAGAGGAGCCATGGAGATGAGATGGGATTGGGATGGAGGGGTATGAGAGATGCTGATGAAAAAAATGATGCTGATGACAGACCATGCACTCATAAACGACCCCGCGACGAGTACCTGTTGAGAAGAGCTCCTGTGGAGACGCAAGGGTCCCCCCTGCGGCGGCGGAAGCTGACCGTTGCGGCGATAGCCTCTCCGGCCAGATAGGATGCGTGTATCCAGGCTTTATCACGAGGCGCCCGACGTAGCCGCGCCAACGACCATTGCCCTAGTCCAAGTTGTAAGACACGGCGCCGTGTTTGCCTCACGCATCTCTGGATGCGCGTGGTGGTTGTGTTTCCAGCAGCTCTAGCCTTATCGCCGGGACACGCACAGCACAACGACAACATGTATATAGTTCCATTGCAGGATCCAGAGTTATGGACCGCGGAAGAGACCGACGACACGAACACGGACAACAGCGTCATGGACTCCCACGACACTGAGAGCAAACTGCCGGCAGAGGATGTCTCTGAGACGTCGCCCAGCCGCGGCCACGTGGTGGACATTATCGATCCCGTGCTGGAGAAGCGCGTGGTGCGCAAGCTCGACATGAACATTCTGCCCCTGATCATGCTCATCCAGATGATGTCCTTTCTGGACCGCTCCAATATTGGCAACGCAAAGGTCTACGGCCTGGTCTCGGATCTGAAGCTTGTCGGCAGCCAGTTCAACGGTGGGTGTAAAAGTGAAAACTTGTCTTGGATGCAGCACTCACTCCTCAGTGGCCGCGTCCGTCTTTTACGTCACGTACATTCTCGTCGAAATCCCGTGCAACATTTTGCAGCAGCGCATCGGTGCTGCACGGTCGAGTGCGTATTGTCCTCGATCTTCTCACGACTCGACTAACATTTAGTCCCCACCATTGTCATCGCCCTCAGCCTCGTCACCATCTTCACCGGCTTCGTGCAGAGTTATGGCGGCCTGCTGGCCACCCGCCTCGTGCTCGGCCTATGCGAGGCCGGCCTCTTCCCCGGCCTCAACTACTACCTCAGCATGCTCTACACCCGCGAGGAGTACGCCAAGCGCGTCTGCATGCTGCTTGTCGCCACGGCCCTCAGCGGCGCCTTTGGTGGCCTGTTCGCCTACGGCCTGCTGCAGATGGACGGCGTCTCGGGTGTCGCCGGCTGGCGCTGGCTCTACCACATTGAAGGCATCATTTCGACCGTGCTCGGCGTCTTTTCCGTCTTTTTCCTGCCCAGCCTGGCCGAGGAGGCGCGCTTCCTCAACAGTGCAGAGAAGAACGTGGCCCGCCTGCGCCGTCTGCGCCGGGCCGAGGAGACGGACACGTCGGGCGTGCAGTGGGCCGAGTTGCGCGAGGCGTTTACGACGCCGGCTTGCTGGATCTCGGGCCTGATTCAGTTTGGCGGCGATATTTGTCTCTACGGTGGGTGGAAGTTGCTTCTGACCCCCTCCTCGTGTCCCCTCTCTAACCCCCAGGCTTCTCCACATTCCTCCCCACCATCATCCAGGGCCTTGGCTACAGCTCGCTGCAGATCCAGTACCTCACCATCCCCATCTACCTCTGGGGTGCTCTCGTCTACTTTACGACGGTGCAGCTCATGGGCCTCGTCCGCCACGAGCACCGGTCCACGTACATGGTGCTCTTTGGGCTTGTCACCGTTGCCGGCTACGCCATCCTGCTCGGCTGCAAGACACCTGGCGTGCTCTACTTTGCCTGCTACCTCTGCGCCAGCGGCCTGTACCTGCTGACTGGCCTCAACATCACCTGGATCGGCGCCAACACGAAGCGCCGCTACAAGCGCGCCATTGCCATTGGCATGAACCAGACCATGGGCAATGCCGGCGGCGTCGTGGCCGGCCAGATCTACCTTACCTGGGACTCACCGCGTTACGAGATCGGCCAGGCCGTCAGCCTGGCCGCCATGTGCTTTGCGCTACTGCTCACCGTCGTCTTGTTTGCCAACTTCCGGTACCAGAACGGGGTCAAGGCCAAAAAGCTGGCCGAGGGGGCCGAGGACGAGCCGGAGGATGCGGATGGCGACCGCAGCATCCATTTCAAGTATCATTTGTAGTGTAGACTGCTTTTTTTCAACAGAACATCTCATTTTTCCCCCAGCAGACATTTCAACCACTACCGCGTCATGGCACTTTCAAACAGCTTCCGCAGCTGCTCCCGCTCCGCCTCCTGCTCCTTCGCCAGCCCGGGTGCCAGCATGAGGACGCGTGCCTGGGGCAGCGTCCCTTCGACCAAGGCGTCAATCTGGCTGGACGAAAAGCCCAGGTCCTGTAGACCACGCGGCTGGTCGCCGAGGTCGTCGAGGAAGCGTTCGAGGGCGGCCGCCAGAATCTCGCCGGCACTTTCGCGCTTGGCACTCGAAATGTCGACGCCAAACGCCTCGGCTGCCTGCAGGTGGCGCTCGGGATTGGAGGCGCCCGTGAATCGGAAGACGGCGGGGGCCGACACGGCCACGGAGACGCCGTGGGGGATGATGGGCGTATCGACCTGGTAGCCGGCGTGGCGGTAGCCGGGGTTCTGGCCGGAGATGGGGTAGGACATGCCTGGAGGTGAGAGGGGGAAGAAGAAAGGGGGGAGAAGAAGGAACAAAGACTCACCATGACACAGATGCACGCCCGCATTCCCAAACCCGACGCCCGCCAGCGTCGCGGCCAAGAGCATCTGGTCCTGCGCCTCCTCGTCGCCCGCATCCCGCACCGACCGCGGCAGCCACCGGACCGTGCTCCGCAGCGCGCTCAGTGAGAAAATATCGCTGATTGGATTCGCCCCCTGGTACGCCGGCCGCAGCAGCGGATTTGTCGGTCGCGGCACGCGCTCCGTGTACGGAATCGCCGTCCACGACTCGAGTGCGTGGCAAAGCACGTCCAGGCCGGCACTCGCCCGCACCGCCGCCGGCAGCGATGCCGTATTAGCGGGATCGCAGAGGCCGAGGGTCGGCTTGAGGTGGCGGTGGGCAACGCCCGTCTTGGCGTGCAGGACGGCACCGGTGCCGGCGTCAGGCAGGGCCAGGTCGAAAATGGCCGTGCCCGTCGTCTCGCTGCCAGTGCCCGCCGTCGTCGGCACGGCCACCAGCGGCCGCAGCCGTCGGTCGACCGGCCGGCCGCGGCCAAGCGGCGCATTCACAAAGTCGAGCAGGTCCGCGTCGGGGTAGCTGAGCAGCAGGTTCATCAGCTTGGCCGTATCCATGACGGAGCCGCCACCGACGGCGACAAAGGCATCGGGCACAGGCGACTGCGCGCGGGCCCAGGCAATGGCGGCGCGGACGGAACCATCCTTGGGCTCGATACGCGTCTGGTTGTAGACGGCAAAGGAGACGCCCTCCCGCTCGAGGGCCGCGCGGACCTGCTGCATCGGCAGCAACTGGTCGACAGTCGGGTCCGTCACGACGGCCACGTGCGCCGCGCCGAGGTTGCAGAGGTCCATGCCGATCTCGGCCGTCACGCCGCGGCCGAAGCGGATGGACGACGCCGCCAACTCAAAGGCGTACTCGCGCGGCGGCTCGGGCGTAGCATAGCCGCGACGGACGCGGCGCTGGTACGGCATCAGGGGGCCGGCATGGTGGTGGCCCGGGTTGGAATGGCAAGGGCAGCTGGGGGGGTTGCCAAACTGGACGGCTCTCAGGAGAGAGCGGGCGCGGACAGAGGCCTGTTGTCAGCCGGGCCGAGGGTCTGGATTTCAACCGGGCACTCACATTCGGGACGACGCGTAGAGAAGCCATGTTGTGTTGATGCAGAGTCCCATTCTGATCAACCCCGCAACTTGACACAAAGGAGGAGTCCAGGTCCGGCTACGGACGGCTTCGGCTATATCTCCGCATCTCCGCATGGGTGGAGGACCGAACGAACCCCGTCACGTGTACAACTGTCTCTGGGTAATTCCCGTTTCTGCTCACCATCTCATTTGCCAACTCTATTTCCTCGTCTTCACGACCTTTCAACGGTTCCTAAGACGACCATCTTCACCTGGTTTAGCCGGTATGTCAAGTGGACTGATGCCCACAACGTCACCATCATCAGCATAAACAACTCACACAGGATTCATTTCAATATAAACTTCGATGTAATTTATTGTTTAGAAACTAGTCACGACCTAGGACAAGTGCCTAGCTGTTGGCAGAACTCGCTTAAAGACAAAGCAGCGCATCACATACTTGATGCTATTAGTATCGTCGCGTCATCCTACAATAGCTCTAGTAGCGCAAGCGCAGAACAGGACCTTCAGAGTTCAAGTTTCACTGTATAATTTTTCATCACTTATCTTTCTCAAGCTAAACCACGTCGTTATGGAATAATATATTGTGGAAATCATTTTGTCATAGTCTGGCTCGGACCAGGGCTCTCGCGGGTTTAGGGAGAGCTCTCAGACGATAGCTGGCGAAGTACAACGAGGACGGTGCATTCCTACTCGATCTTCCCACACTCTTTCGCCAACTCCTCCTCCAGCGAGAGCACCAACGGCATCTGGACGCCTCCCACCGCCACTTTGTGCAGGTCCGTCTCGTAGCCCGCCTCCATCGCCGGCCACGGCCCCATCGGCGTGATGCCGCGCGGGTTGATGTCGTGGTGCGACTTGGTGTAGTTGTCCTTGATGTGCCGGAAATCCGTCGTGGCCGCAAAGGCTGGCACCGCCCAGTACAGGTGCTTCAGCCAGTTGTGCACCTGCGGGTAGTCGTGCCGGATCGTGCCCAGGTTGCACTTGAAGTGCTGTACGTACACCACATCAAAGCGCACCACCGTCGCGTACGCCCGCACATCCAGCTCGGTCAGCTGCGAGCCCAGCACGTACGGCCCGCCGCCCGCGTGTATAAGCCGCTCCAGCCGGTTGAGCGCCGCAAAGACGCGCGGCACCGCCGCATCGTAGTCGGCCTGTGTCGTCGCAAAGCCCGCCTTGTACACGCCCACGCACAAGTCGCGCTGCAGCCAGACCGTCTCGGCGTCGATGCGCGCGCGCAGCAGCGCAGGCAGGTGCGTGTAGAGGTTGACCCGGGCGTACTCGTCGGGCAGCAGGCCGTCAAAGGCTGTTTGCAGGTAGCGCATCAGCTCAGGCGACTCGTTGTTGACAATCGTGTTGCCAGCGCGGTCCCACAACAGCGGGACGGAGAAGCGGCCTGAGTAGTCGGGATCGGCGCGGAAGTAGACGTCGTGCAGATAGGCGGCGCCAAAGAGCACGTCGGGCGTGGCGCCAGCATACTCGTCGATCGAGACGGGAAAGGCCCAGCCGGGCCAGCCGGTGGCATCGCCCTTAGGGTATGGTTTGACGACGGAGATGGGCAAGAGCTGCTGGAGGCCCTTGAGGTGGCGGACAATGTTGACGCGTTGGGCAAAGGGGCAGAAGAGGCCTATGGGTGAGAAAAGGCGAAAAAGACAAGGAAATCGAGGAAATCGAGGGAAACGCACCAATGTACAGATGGTACCGATCAGCCTCAGGCTTGAAAGGTCCGTCTGTGGTAATCTTGCCGTGCCATGATGGCGACGCGCCGGACAAGTGTTGGGCCACCGTCGAGGGTTTCGGCCGGGTTGGGGTTGTCATGGCGAGAGGAATCTGTAGGCGAGGTCCAAATGAAGGCACTGTTCCGGGCGGGGTGGTAACGCTGTAGCGATCACGCTAGAACAGAGCTACCCCGCACTCTATAACCGGAAAAAATCACCTTTTTCGTAAAACTGTCAGAAATACGGATATTTTCCCCGAATGGCACTCTGTTTATGAGGGGAAAGCTAAGCGATGCGTGGAGAAACGGAGGCGACCGCTGAAAGGGCAGCCCGGATCGGACATAATGGCGTCCATGGAGGATCGGGCCTTGCAGCCGGCTGGTGACGTACGTTCACGGAGTAAAAGACTTTGACTGTTCGTGGACAAGTGCGAAAAAGGTGGCGTAGATGCTACGTAATGAGAAAGAAATCTCTACTCATTGTCCCGTACGTCCAGGACCACCTTGGAAAACTGCCGCGCAGGCGTCTTGCGCCGGAACAAAATGTCAATCTCCCGGTACGACCGCCCCTTGAGCTCGGGCAGCTGAAAGTAGGCCAGGACCCAACAGACGGCCGCCGTGCCGCCCCAGACGTAACCACACTTGCCCGCCAGGTCCCAACCCGTCGTGTTGAGCATCTTGGACGCCAGGTAAATCATCGGGATCTCGGCAATGTAGTAGGCCGCGCGGCCCACAGCCGTGCTCAGCGCGCGCAGACGCACCGACGACGTCTCGGAGATAATCGTGTACGAGATCGGACCCTGGGCCAGCGCATACACAAACGAAATGACCACGCCCAGACAGGCCTGTGCGTAGTTGGTCCGCGTGCTTTGCGGGACCGAGGCGCAGATGCCCAGCACCAGCAGCAGCGTCAGGTTGGCGGCCGTGCCCCAGAGGAAAATCGTGCGCCGGCCAAACCACGAGGCGAGAAAGAGGGAGATGATGTTGGCGACCAGCTGCAGGCTTGTCGTGATGAGGTTGAGCTTGAAAGCCATGTCCGTCGAGATGCCGGCCTCTGGAATCGTCTGTCAGCATACGCTCCTCGACACGTCTGGCACAAGCCGCAAAAGACTCACGCTCGAAAAAGTACGTCGCCTGGTTGGCAATCAGGTTGCCGGCAAAGTTTTGCGACGCGTACATGAGACAGATGATGGCCGTCCGCCGCAGGTCGGTGCCCCTGAGCAGGTCGAGCAGCGTAGGCGTGCCGTTCAGGTCCGCCTCCATCTCGACGGTGCGCTCCATCATAGCCAGGGTCTGCTGCACCTCTGCAGCCGACTTGGCGCCGAGACGCTCAATCGACCGCAGCGCCTGCTTCTTGCGGCCATGGCGGACGAGCCACCAGGGCGACTCGGGGGAGAGGAAGATGAGGATCAGTAGTGGAGTCTATCCGTTAGAGAAGGATAGAGCTTCCGGGAGACAAAACGCACCGGAAACATCCACTGCAGGGCCAGTGGCACTTTGTAGGACCACTTGTCCCCCCTGTTGTTGTAGGCATACGAGGCCCCAGCGACAACAATCGACCCAATCGACCAGCTCATTTGCAGCGTAGCCGTGCAGGCTCCGCGGAGGACCAGCGGCACAATCTCGCTAGCATAAGCAGGCGAGTTGGCGATGAAGAGACCCCAGGGAATGCCCTCAAACGCCTGGCCAATCACAAGGACCGTCAGGGAGTCGGCCTAGAGGCCACAACGTCAGAACGGTGCGTCGGTGCGTGGCAGGGCAGACGTACAAAAAAGGAGATGAAAATCGTGGCGTTCATCAGGATCAGCGCCAAAATGGTGGTCCATCGGTACCCAACACGCGTGGTGATCGGACCGGCAATAAAGACGCCCACAAAGGCACCGCACTGGCCCGCCTGGAAGAGGGCGCTCTGCCAGCGCGTCGGCACGCTGTAGGCGCCGTCGACGTAGACACCAAAGCGTTGCTTGAAAAAGGGCAAGGCCACAAAGTTGGTATTGAGAAACATGTCAAAGGATTCCATGACCTGGGCGCAGTGGTCAGTCAGCACTGCACGGTGCACCGCTTCGCACCGATACATACAATCGTAAAACACATGGTGAAGCCCCACAGACAGGCCCAGGGGTGCTTCTTGGCTGCCTCCCAGGCACCCATCTCGTGCTCGCGGTTCTCGCCATCAAAGGCATCGTTCATCACATCGCTGTCGAGCGTCTTGTGCTCCACCTCTGGCTTGTCGTCCTCGGGGACACCGGCCGGTACGTTACCCATGATCTCTGATGCAGACGATTTGATTGTGGGAAAGGAAGGGATGCATAGCATAGTACAGAGGAGAGTTTCGTGTCTTTTCCAACGGCGGCCAGACAGCCAGTTATATCTTCATGTCGAGAGAGTCGTCTCTCGCCTGTGATACGTGGGTTAATTGGGACGGCCAGGTCTCGCCATGACCACATGCGTACTTCCAGGGTGACAGTCCTCCGTTTGCGCCGCGGTTGCGCCGAGGTTGGGGTCAGGTCTGACCGGTTGTGCGGCATCGTCTTGGGGGAAATGCATGCCACCATGAGAGCCGGCCATGGCTGGTCACGGCTATTCGCTGAGCGGTGGCTCCATCTGCGCTGTTTTTCCGGCTGCCACCGCGGGCAGAGGGGTCGAAGGATGGCTAGTCTGCAACGTTGTGTCTCGGTCGTCCGGTCCAGCGCTTCTGGTTCGTATAAGCCGTCGTGGCCCAGCTTTTGCGATGCGGGTGGGGACGGACGCCAGTGGGCCGTGCTCGAAGCGGCCTGGGGTACAGTTAGCGTTCTGCGGAGTGCGGGGTGGACGTTGTTGTGCAAACAGTCGATCATGTGGCACGAGGTCATCTGCTCAGACGGATATGTCCGACGCCCGTGTCGGATCTGTATTCTTCTGGATGGCAATCCCGCTTTATTCGACTAGATCCCGCTCAGACGCCCTCACGTGATGCTACCATATGCTCAGTCGCCTTCTCTGGAATTCTGGCGCGGTACATCTTCTTGCTGCTGCCGGCCCAGGACAACCAAATAACCGCAAAAGTGATTCCCTCAGTCAGCACTACCAAAAGAAAAGGTCAGCGATAGAGACAAAGACAAGCAAACAGGCCATCGTACAAGTAGCCAAGACAATATGCTTCCAATTCCAGCTGACGGAGCCTTGGTCGCTCTGGGGAAAGGCCTGGCTGGGGATGGCGAGAAAGCTGCTGGCAAAGGAGATGGGTGTCTAGCACAAAGTCTTGTTAGAGCAAAAGAAGATCTAGGAAGAATGCAGGAAACGCACAAAAACAAGCGTGACAAAGGTAAAGACGAAGAGCAGCTGATTCGGTATCTCGCCCTCCTTAGCTCGGCGGTCCGCCTGGAGGGCCATCTGGCAGCTGTCGTTGGCGACGTTGAGGTTTCCCTCCTTCTGCTTCAGGTCTAGAAGTTGATTCAGCTATAGGGTTAGCATAGTCACTGATAGGCCCAGGGTGTCAAAGTTCCCATACCGATTCCTCCACTGATTTGGCCTCGCGAATCAAAGTGTTGGTCTTTTCCATGCGAATATCAAAACCTCTCTGTAGTTTAGAATGTCGTGTGGAAGGTCGTACTCAAGCCCGGCGCAGTACTGAGCTACGGAAGTGTTTTGGTCCACAAAGACGTCGAGAATGTCCTTGATCTCGCAAAGGTGGTCGATTTCGGCCGCAATCTCGCAGCTCGCCTGACTTACAGGCATCCTTTGCCCCTGTAGTATCTTCTTGTTCTCGGCAGACAGCGAGTCAGGAACGGCCCTCTTGGCAGCTCTCTGGGCCTCGCAAAAACTGCTGTAGCAGCGAGCGGTAGCGTGAGCGCGGTCTGCAATGCTCTGCCCGATAATGTGAAAGAGGTTCGTTTCGAGGCCTGCATTGTGCGGTGCATCAACGAAGCCGATCACGCCCTCTATTATCCGGAAGATCGTCACTTGGGCATTTCCGTGCGCGTTTTGGGCAAGGTGCTCTGTCACGGCCGTCAACACGTCGACCGTTCTGTCCTGCAACCAGCAGTCGGTAAAGGCGGTGAGCACCATCTCCTGGTCGATTCTCCATAGCCACATTTGGTTCACGGTGAGCATTTTGGCCGTTGTTTTACTTACACGAAGCTGGCGCTTTGCATATTTGACAACCACCTGGGTGCGATCGCGGTCGGCCGAGTTGTCGAGGAAGAGGTAGCGTGACTAGTCGAGCGTGCGAGGGACATGCAGGTCTTCGATGCGGTTGTCGCTGTAACGGTGGAGCTGCTCCGGCTTGATCTTATTGCGCGAGTGGTTATCGCTGCGGTTATAGCGGTCGCGATAGACACTGAGGCTTTCCGAGTCAAAGTACGGAATCTTACCCGTTAGCTCCTTCGCATGGCGAAAGATTTTGCCTCACCACATGAGAAAATATGCATTCGTCGGCAAGTCTATTCCACTGTGGCCGGGAAAAGAAGCAGCAAACAACGAGAGTTGGGAGGAAACACGGACAAAACACCCATAGGCACGTGGATTGATTGATTGATTGAATTTTAACGTCGCGCTGTGTGAGCAGCAACCTCCCGTGGGGTATTCGACGGGGCGGCGCGCTGGTTATAAGGCCGGCTGCCGTCCAGGGCTATGGAGTTGGGGTGGTGCCCGTTCTGTATACTAAGGGCGTCTAGACGAGGGCGACTAATATACAGACCGGCACACATTTCGGCTAGCAGCCGCCTTAGGGCAGGCTGATGCGGGAAAAGTACATAGGCACGTGGAAAGGTGGTGAAAGGGGCGATTACCACCCATGGCGAGTGTCTGTCCTCGCTAATACGGCAGCTGCATTAGGCTGCGGCCGCTACAGGAACGCGCGTCGGTAGCTCCTTCTCCGCCTTGGGCCCTGCTGGTGTGCCGGCTTCTTGTCCTTTCTTTGCAGCCTCCTCTGCTTCGACCTCCGCCAACAGCGTTGGCAAGACCTCGTCCACCCGGTACTCGTACACCCACCCGGCGCCGTCACCGCCCGTCCACACGCGCTTCACCCGCTCCGCAATTTCGTCGTGCAGCGGCCGGTTCTCCGCCGCCACAGCCGCCGCCAACGCACCGCCCCGATCGAGCGTCTCGTACAACTTGGCATAATGGGGCGAGCGCGCCCGGTCGTACACGGCCAGAGCGCTCGCGAGGGGACGGCCGCTGCGGTGCGCCCAGCCGAGCGTCTGCGCGAGCGTGTAGGCGTCCTCAAAGGCGAAACCGGCGCCAGCCCCAAAGGCGCCTGACAGCGGGTGGGAGGCGTCGCCGAGCAGCGCGATGCCAGACGACGACGAGGGGCCCGTCTTGACCACGCTCGGCAGTCGCACACCGCCAAACATGGCAAACTCCTGCACGCCGCCCGTATCCGCCGCTAGCTGCAGGATAGCCCGCACGGGCGGCGCAAACTCAGCGTACCGCGGCAGCAGCCCGTGCAGGTCGACCGGACGGCCCCAGCTGACGCTGCCGGCACGTTCCCGCTCCACCGGATCGGCAGCCAGCGCGCCATCGGCCGCGCCAGGCCGCAGACGGGCGGTCACCTCAAACTTGCCGCCGCCTAGCGGACTGGTGTAGACATACTTACCGCCGACATACTGCCAAAAGACCGACGCCTGCGGAATCCCGTTGATGGCGGCGACGTCGTCGGCTGACACGACGGTGCGGTACGCGGACTGGCCCGTGTACGTCAGCTTGTGGTCGGGCGCCAGCATCAAACGGACGACGGAGCGGATGCCGTCCGCGCCGACGACCAGATGGGCCGTGGTCGAGACACCGTTGGCAAACGTCAGCCGGAAGCGGCCGTCGGCTTCCTCCACCGTCTCCAGCTTGTGGTCGACCCGCACCCGTGCCGGGTCGACGCCAGCAAGCAGCGCCGCCTGCAAAATCGACCGCTGCACGCGGCAGCTGATCTCGTGCAGCGGCGTCGTCTCGTCATGCCGGTTCCGCGCCAACAGCTCGCCCGTCACGGCATCGCGGTGCTCGCCCGCCGTACCGTCCGAGGACCGGAAGAATTGCCGGGCGTCCAGCCGCCCGGCAGCGCCCAGCCGCTCCAGCAGCCGCCACGTGTGTCGCTGCACCGACAGGCCGCCGCCCGTCTCACTGATGGCCGGCTTCTTCTCGTACAACGTCCAATCCACAACGGGCGGCTGGCCGGGCACGTTGAGCTGCTGCAAGGCAAGGGCAGCAGCCAGGCCGCCAGGGCCGCCACCAATAATGGCAACTGTCCACGCCATGAGAGAAAGGGAGCTGAGGATGCAACTGTTCAACACGTTGGCTGTTGGCTGGTCACTTGTTGGCTGGCGACGTCTCGGTGGGCGCCGTCTTGGTCGGCGAGATTAGATCCACAAACGCATCGTCGCGATACTCTTATAGCCCTCCGCCTTGCAATGACGTCTTCCGGGCCGAAGCGCGTCAATCAGCGGCGCGATGGCGCCATTCCGCAATTGGCCGCGCTCCGACGCTGTCTGGCCGCATTTTTCGCGTCGGACACGGCATAATCATTCCACAAGACAAATAATGCCTCGTGATTGTCCGGGAAAGACAATGCTCCGTGGCCCATTCGCTGATGAGATCATGACATGCCGTGAATATCGGCAAAATACAGCCACCTACATGCTAAAGACGCAGCTTGTCTAGCGGCTTAGGCGAGAAGTGCTCCAGCTTGACATGCACTATTACACGATTACACATCCATGTTCAGACTCTATCATGTAGGGTTACATTCGTATTGGCAGCGACATCTCATCTCCATAACGAGAGAGAGAGTAAAAAACAGAAAAAAAGCTAGAAAAAAAGCTAGAAAAAAACGTTCTCAGAGTTAATTGTTAGGAAAGAAACCATCTTTTCGCCCATTGGGGTATTCGGCTGCTGGCCCCTGCTGTTCTGAGACGAGACAACCCCGTGCCTTTACGTTTAGCTGCTGCAGGCTACCTTATGGACGTCTTAATGTGTCCGCTCAACATCTATGCTCTGATGACCCTTTCAGAGGTGGGAGTGTCCCCTTCTTTCCTTCTATTGAGAGATGTTCAGTTAGCTAATCATCAGGGCAGACATCCTGGAGTTCCCGCGATCTCAGCCGGACGTAGGCATGAAAGAACAGAGTAACAGAGGAGAGCCATTGGATATATAACGTGGTTGATAAGCGAGCGACGCAGATAAGCGAGCGACGCACTTTCCAATGAAATAAAAAATCTTACCTTTAACACAACATTTTTTCACAACAACACATGGAGTCTTCGTCTGCTGAAAGTAGGCTTATTATAGCTATCGAGGCAATTCAAAAAGACCAAAAATTATCTGTACGGGCTGCCGCAAAAGTTTATAATATACCAGAAGCAACTCTTCGACACAGAATGAACGGCCGACGCGCTCGACAAGACACCCGCGCCAATTCTTCGAAATTAAAAGAGCTAGAAGAGAAGGCTCTTCTCCAATACATTCTCGACTTAGATGCGCGAGGATTTCCGCCCAGGTTGGCGGACGTGGAAGATATGGCCAATGTTTTGCTTGCAGAGCGCGACGCGAGACGCGTCGGAAAGCGCTGGGCATCCAACTTTGTTAAGCGACAACCAGACCTCCAGACGCGTTTTAATCGTCCCTACGACTACCAGAGAGCCCTCTGCGAAGATTCTGAAAAAATCAGAGCGTGGTTCGCGCTGGTGCAGAATCTACGCGCCAAGTACGGCATCGCCGACGCAGACCTGTACAACTTTGACGAGACTGGCTTTGCAATCGGCATTATCACCCCATCTATGGTCGTGACGCGCGCCGAACGACATGGAAAAGCAAAGACAGTTCAGCCAGGCAATCGAGAATGGGCCACAGTGATTCAGGGAGTCAATGCAGACGGCTGGTGTGTCCCGCCGTTTATTGTGGTAAAAGGGGCCTACCACCTTGCCAACTGGTACACAGAGTGCAACCTTCCGCCCGACTGGGTGATCAAACCGACCAGCAATGGATGGACCGACAATGAGACAGGCTTGGAATGGATTCGGCATTTCCATCAACACACAATTCATCGCAGCGTTGGCAAATATCGAATGTTAGTGATTGACGGCCACGAGAGCCATATGTCGGCCGATTTCAACCGCTTCTGCAAAGAGAAGGACATTATCACCGTCTCTATGCCTCCGCACTCATCACACCTACTACAACCACTTGACGTTGGATGTTTTTCTCCATTAAAGCAGGCGTACGGTCGTCAAATCGGAAAGTTGATGAAGTCTTGCATTAACCACGTGACCAAGACGGAATTCCTCGTTGCGTTCCAGGCCGCCTTCTATGCCGTTTTCACAGAGGAAAATGTGAAGGCTGGATTCCGAGGAGCTGGCTTAGTACCTCATAGTCCAGAAACAGTCTTGTCAAAGCTAGATGTGAGGTTGCAGACGCCAACACCTCCTGGCTCTCGTCCGACAAGCGCCAACCCTTGGGTCTCTCAAACACCACACAACCCGACAGAAGCAGTCTCGCAATCGGAATTCATCAAATATCGCATTGCCAGTCACCAGGGCAGCTCTCCAACACCAATTTTTAATGCTGTTGACCAAATTGCAAAGGGTGCGCAAGCAATAATGCACTCATATGCATTGTTGGCGACCGAGGCTCGGGCACTTCAACGAGCAAATACGGCACTTAGCAAACGCCGGAGAGCAAAAAAAACACGCGTACGGCTTGGAGGATCTCTTACAGTACAGGAAGGGCATGATTTGCTGGATGAGAAGGACGTGCAGGAGCAAATACAGCAGGAAACGCGGGCGAGTAGTGGTCGGCAGAGGAGGGCTGAGCCGGGCGGACGGCGCTGTGGTACTTGCGGCGAGAGAGGACACAATGCGCGCACTTGTCAGAAGGAAGTAGAAATGTCTGATGTACACAGTTCAGAGTAGTTTGAATTGATTTCACTTGTTGTGGTTGTGTAATTGAGCTTTTTGTTATGGGGGATGTGGGAAGTGCGTCGCTCGCTTATCTGCGTCGCTCGCTTATCAACCACGTTACACCAATATATATTTATATTTATTGTCGGTATGAATGCATCGCATCGCTAGAATATGATTATGTAAGCAGTGCGCGCACAGGAGGGATGGGAGGCATCGGGGACCCACTGGAAGATAGGGGTAGTGTCACAGAGTCCATAGATGTAGTCTCGCGCACCAAATTTTGGTGCGTCGGACTACGAGAACAGACAGACCACTTCACCACAGATCAATTGTATAGCTTCCTGCAGACAGGAGGACGTACAGGATCACGGTGAACACCAATGTGCATTGCTTGAACCATCGCATTTGTACAGGTGAATCCACATTTATATTTAATCTATACCGTCTCCATCACTTTGTAGTGACCAACTGCGCTGACTCCCTCCCCACGATCCACTGATGGCAGCTTTGGCAGTCCATCGTCTCTAGTTCTGTGCACAGAGACAAGCACAGGCCCGGCTGGACCGGCTAGTCTGCCGGCGTCTAGCTGGTCATGGCCAGGGAGAGCTCTGCAAGACGCTGCAGGCGAGGGTCGTGCCTGTCACCAAACAGGGTGACTAGAAGCCGTAGCCACTGCTGCACAAACTCCAGCGCACGCTGGTCGGCATCCCCCCGTCTGTGGCCTCCACGCAGAATTTCGGCCGCACTCTGGAACAAGCGTCCGCTTTTCCCGGTATAGGCGCCTCGCAACGACGGTCTAGGGCCGGCTAGCCATGATTTCGGATCGGGTCGAGGCGGGCGATGCCGTCTGCGTGCTCCTTGGTAGCGACATCCCCATGGCCATGCGACAAGTGGTCGGGACCAAAGATTGGAATGGCCATGGGGACAGGCCAGAACAGATGTATCAACTCGTGGGTGGCTGCTATGTGCACGGTATCATGATAGGCGAGGCATTAGATACCGAGAGCCTCGACAGTGCACGCCTCCTCACCATCGTATAGGACGGCCTGTCACTTGTTATTTCGAAGTTTGTTGACAAGAAACCTACTTGTTATGATGTAACTTCTACGCCAAGCGGAGGCAAATCTACTTACATAAAGTGAGAGAGTTGAACTTTGCAGGAGAGAATTTCAGTAGCCGGTCTATTACTGTTCATTCGCTTTATATATTTTCTTGGTCTAATTTATCAACGAGATCTTATAACCATGTTAAACTTGACGGTAGCCGGTAAGGGACAGAAGAGGCACCCTCTAAGCAGGACAAAATAGTAAAAGGGCACACAGGTATAGGCAGGATTGCATCAGGAACTTTTGACAGCACTCTTCTTGTATATTAGGTTAACATTCTGTCAAGAAGAAAAGCTTTTTGTACGAATATTGGTAACTAACAAATTGTTGCAATGGATAATTTAATGTTTACACAACCACTCAACCGATACTAGTGCAGAAATTTCTCGTTCTGTCCGTCTGTTAGATCGGAAAAGGCGAGCAGCAGGTCCTCGACCATGTCCTCAGTGCCCGCCGTGCTTCTGAGGGCGCGACCAAAACAGTCATCGGTAGCTAGTGTTGTGTATGGTCTCCTACACAAGAACTTACACTTAACACTTCTAGTCTTTTATCAAAAATTTAGCATTGAACAGGTTCCGTGGTGCAGTTGGTTAGCGCATCGTACTAATAATCGTCCCGGCGAATATATGCGAAAGTCGAGGGTTCGAGCCCCTCCGGGACCACTTGTTTTTCGGAGTTTTTTTTTTAACTTACGCTGTGGTTAAGCTGATTCTTGGTCTTTTCGGCATTGGTTCCTCAATTGATATGTAACAAGCTTGCGTTCACCAGCATTCCATGACTTGTTTGTTTAATTTTGTTGCCTTTATTTCAAAAGAGAGTACATACAGATCTTCAATGTTTTTCGTGCTAAAAATTGACCCCAGAAACAGTTTCACAAGAGAGGGCAATATGAAAATAAAAACAATGCCCACTGTTCGCTCGCCGCCCTCGCGGCGCACACGTCACATTGGCTACGGGTCACTGCTGGATTTATCAGCAGGAGGATAACTCGTAATACTCGTAAATCTGGGATCAAGCACAGTGTAAATTGTCATCCCAAAGACGCTAGCTTTGATAGTCAAAGGTCGCCACACAGTGTCACTTCAGCGCGATCCATCGCGTGCTGCGTGTCTCGTGCGTTTTTCTGCTTTCCTGCGCAGTCATGGTTTCGTTCTCCGTGGCGCGACATACTCGTACGAGTACTTACACTCCAGCTTTGGAAGTCAATTTGCTATGGCGGTAGAGTACCAGCTGTCCTATCGCCAAAATGTTGTAGAGATGGATGACCGTTACGCCGGTCAAATCATTACGTCATCGCACAGGTCGTCAATGCCCCGGCGACCAGGGAAGGCGCGATAGCCAGAAGCCTCCGTTGACACTATTATAACGTAATCAGCCATGCAGACCAAGGCCAAATAAGCAAAAAAAAGGGAGAAGCACAAGCGTGAAGTGGAGCTGGTAATTAATCACGTCCAGTATCCAGAGACGTCCTAGCGTCTGACGCAATTTGCCAGTCGGGAGAACTGCAATAAAAGGCACACACGATGCATACCGAAGAGTAAAAGTACAAACACGATGCATTGTGCAATCTGTTTGTCGCTTCCCTATCCCTCTACTCGACACCAACAGCGGTCCCGGGCCCTAGCCGCCGTCACGCGCGGTGCGTTGGTTTGCGCACTGTGCAAGTACCGGCCGGGCGCCGCCAGGCCATGGACGCCCTAATTTCCCGTCGTAGCGCAGGTTGCATATTACACTGTAGCCGTTGTGTGAGCCGTTATTATAGTTTTTATCGCGCAGCGGCCGGCCGTACGAGCACGCCACGGCACTGTACATGTGGCGACCAGCCAAGCCAAGGGCCCCACTCTTAACGAAAGCGTTTCTTCCCCAAAAGGCGAGTGCGTCATGGCAGCCCTTTTTTCCGTGCCATCCCCTTGTAGAACCTGCCTCCTGCAACTTTTTCTCCAGCTACGTCACCTTTTTTTGCACACCCAATCCTCCTAACTCGTCCCCCTATTCCACCACTCCAGAACTGCATCGCAACCGGCGCTGCCCGCGTCTCGGTGAACCCGTTTCGCCCATTTCTGCTGTTTTCCACTCTTTTTCCCTTTTGTCTTGTGCTAGCCGGTGTGTGTCTTGAGTCTCGAGTGCAGGCCCTTTTGCCCTTGTTGATTCCCGATTTCGATTACGTTTGCGGTTTCCGTGGCGGTGCCTGGCTTGCACCGTCTGCAGACGTACTGCTTGACTATTGATCTGGTGACGCAAACCACTGCCGACAACATCATCCGCTTGCTCGTCGGCCGCGACACAGGGAATCACACAACACCTGGACCACGTGGCGATCGGCCAGAGCAGAGCCTGCTGAGGACGACAGGCTCTCCCATTGACGACGGGCGTCATTCTTGCATCGCCGGCCATACCCAGACGCGCCATCATGGGGAAGACACAGACCGCGGTGGTGGCGGGCGAGACAAAGTCGCCAAAGCAGGCGGAGTCCACAGGTTTGTTACGAGTCCTACCGACCCGGCCTGTCATCCTCTAACGCCCACAGACGCGCAGAACCCACCGAGTCGGCCGGACGCTTCGAAGCCAGAGCCGTCCAATGCTGAGGCGACCAAGCCTCTCGCCCCTCCCCCCCGACCCAATCAGTCCGGGAACACACCTGACTACTTTTCCACACAAGTCGGAGGCTCCCTGAGTCTCGAGCCCAATCCCTTTGAGCAATCTTTTGGCGGCGCCCCAGAAACCCCTGGCGGCACCAAGCTTCCCCCGGTAGCGGCCCTGACATCGCCGTCCTCGCTGCTGCCGGGCGGTGGAAGCACTCCGTTCAACTGGGGCGGCGGATCTCTCCGGACGGGTCCGTTGAGCCCGGCCATGCTGTCTGGCCCGGCCGGTGACTACTACGGCGACACTCATCTGCGCGGCGGCTTTCCGACACCGAATGAGTCTTCGCTACGGACGGGACTGACGCCGGGTGGCAGCGGCTCCATGTTCCCCGTACCCAGCCCCAACTCGCAGGCGCTTTTTGCGCAGCTGCAAAACGGCAACGCGACGCCCAGCACGATGGACTTTCACCGGACAGCCATGAATGCGGCGGCCGCTAAGCGCGAGCAGCAAGCCCATCAATCGCACCAATCACATCCATCACAGCAGGCCGGCCAGTCGCACCTGGCACCGCCAACGTCACGGCCTTCGGTCACGTCCCAACCACCAGACATGCCTTCGGTCACGTCGGCTCCAGCTCCAGTGTCTGCGACTTCTTCTGACGTCAAGCTGTCTAGTGTCAGCTACGATCCTCACGACAAGGACGCGGCCAACGGCCTTTTTATGCTGGCCCAGGGCCGCAATAGCGCGCAGCCACAAGCGCCCTATGCGGCTCCTCCGCCGCCGCTGCCGACGTCCGCGGCCGTGACGCACACAGCTGTCCCGCTGCACATGTCGGCGACTGGGCAGCCGCAACAGGGGTCCATGATTCCGCAGCAGGACAATCGGCAGCGAGCGCCGGCACGTAACAGCATCGTCAGCATGAACGGCGCGACTATGCATGCCGGCAACGGCATGGGGCCTGGGCTGAGCGAGGCGGACAGCCCGGGTTCCGACAAGAGCGAAACGCCGCGAGCCAACGCGCGAGGCAGAGGGAAGCGCAACTCGACGTCGGATGCGGCGCCGGCCAACGGCCGGCGGAAAGCCGAAACGGCAAGGAGCCCGCCGAGCAAAAAGACCAAGACTAGCGGCACAGCGTCGTCGGTCGAAGACGAAGACGGCTACTCGGACGACGAGGACGGCAAGGACGGCCAGCCGAAGCAGCGAATGACCGAGGATGAGAAGCGCAAGAATTTCTTGGAGCGCAACAGGTTTGTTTCAACCGTGGCGTGTGGATCGACTCTTGCTAACAAAGTCCAGGGTGGCTGCACTCAAATGCCGGCAGCGCAAGAAGCAATGGCTGGCTAGTCTGCAGTCCAAGGTCGAGCTGTTCACGTCGGAGAATGAGTCATTGACGACGCAGATCACACAGCTGCGTGAGGAGATTGTGCACCTCAAGACACTGCTGCTGGCCCATAAGGACTGCCCAATTGCTCAGCAACAAGGCATCCACGGTGCTTTTGTCCAGCAGTCTATGGAGCCCTATGGCGGCCAGATGAACCCATATAACATGGCGGCACCCATTGCGGCACAGCAGGCCATCTCGGCACAGGTCGATCAGCGACGGTTCTCGTGAGACGATCGACGACACGGCAGAAGGCGAGGTGTGTTTTTACGTGTAATATACATACAGGGTCGGTCTCACGGTTACGGCGACGGGTTCGGCCAGAAAACCGTGGAGACGTGGACGGCCTCGTTATGGGCTGAGATGGTCAGCGTTGGTACATATGTGTTTGTTCGGGTCAGACCAGAGTGCAAGTTGCCATGGTGGATCTTGGTTGTTGTATGCAGTATGACGAAGTTGACTAAATGGAATGATAAGTAATGTAGCCACAGGAAATATATCACGTGATATAAAATTGGAGATATTTTCCTAACGTGGCCTAGTGCGGAACAGTCAGCGAATCAGGTGGTTCCTGCAGCGCGTAAACAAATGGAGGCAGAAAAGGCCGGGTCGAGCAAAAAAGGTGGGAACAGCGCAAGTCAAGTCCCCTCAAGTCCAATTTCGCGACGTTCCCTTTTTCTGTTGCGGCTGGCGATTGGCACACGCTTCGACCACGCATCGATAACACAAGCGACCGCGAGAGCTGGACGTCCGGGAGCGAAATTGGACACGCGCCAGGGAGCGGTTCTGCCTGGAGAGCGAACGCAGAAACGGCACGACGCGCCAGGAAAACTGAAGAGGAAGACGACGACGTCGCCGACGGCAAGTGACGACGCGGACCGACGACACGGGCACAGCGCGAGAGGACGACGCGTCTGTGCAGTTTCGGTGGCCGAGCAAGCCGACCCCGGGACGCCAGCGGGCGCAAACCGGGAGAAGAGCGCGCGAAGCGGATAGAGCGCGGGGAACAGAAAGGAGGAGAGCGGCGGCATTTCCAACGCGTTTTTCCCTCGGCCGCGGCGACACGCAGTCTCCTCTGCCACGGTGGGCACCGTTGTCGCGCTGTTTTGTCGCTCCTTTGTATCCGTTTCATGTCGCGGCCACCCGACAGGCGCCATCCATGACGACTCTCATACGGACCCGGATACCGCTGCAGGATTTGAGCATGACCAACCAGCCGGATCATCGCCGCTTCAGCAAACGTCTGGCCGGTACGTGTGGCCCGCCGTGAATGCGAATGTTGTTATCGTGCTGACCTCTGTAGCCACTGCAGTGTACGATGAACAAGACGGCGACTTTCACTTTACGAGGGGCTCCAAGCGCGTCAAGACGTCGGTCGAGCCCGAGCCAGTGCCCGTGCCTGTCCCGGCGGCGGAAACAACAACTGCGACAACGACGAGCCGGAAAAAAGCTAACAGCACCACCAACAGGCGGCGTGCATCACCAGCAGCGGCCCCATACGAACCACCAGAAACACCAGAGGCACCGGCACAGACGACGGGAAGGCGACCAGGACGGCCACGAGGCAGCGCGACGGCCAAGCCGGCAGTGGCTACGGTAGTGGTGCCGCTGGAGGAGGAGCCGCGGAGGACGACGCGGAGGACACGCGCGTCGATAGAACAAGAGGCCAAGGTGGAGCTGCGGAAAGCAGAGCCACGGAAAGCAGAGGCGAAGAATATACAGCGGCAGAAAGTCGGGCTGGTACGAAAAGAGGAGCCGATACGAAAACCAGAACCAGAGCCGCCGCGTCGACGAGGACGGCCACGAAAAAGCGCCGATGAGGCGCCACCACCAGTCGAGGCGGAGGGCGATGGGGACGACGTGGCCGTGGTCGATAGCGACGAGGCCCCGTCCGATGACGCCAAAGGGACCAGTCCCGCGGCGCCGCAGCAGATTGCGCTGCCATTTAGCGACACGCCCATCATCAACCGCAACAAGGAGCTCCGGCGGCAGGGTGGACAGCGGCGCAGTAGCGTGGGCATGCGGGGCCGGCGGGCGAGCTCGCTCATTGACAGCGGCCACAGTGCGCTGCCGCACCGCGACGTGGACACGGCCGAGTTTTACAAGCACATTGCGGCGGACCAGGTCGAGCCGCGGCGGATGCGGCAGTTGCTGGTATGGTGCGGCGAACGGGCGCTGTCGGACAAACCGGCGCACGGGACGGCCAATGCGAGCGCGGTGCTGGGTGCGAGAGCCATCCAAGACCAGCTGTTGCGCGACTTCGGCAGCCGTGGCGAGTTTTCCAACTGGTTCGCGAGGGACGAGCTGCCGGCCGAGGCGGCGGTCAAAACGCCCAAGGTGGTGGTGTGGAAGCCCAACCCGCGCAATCTCGAGCACGAGGAAAAGATTGCCGAGCTCGAGGGGCGGATCAAGAGGTGCGTCGTTGCTTGGCCGAGACGATTTGGTGATTGGATGGACGGTCCAACTAACAGCTATAGGTTAAAAGAGGAAAAGAAACGGTGGCTGGCGCTGGCCAAGCCGCTGCCGCCGCTGCCCCCACTCTACGGCGCGGAAGAGGACGCGCCCCAGGGCGGACTGCCGGATGCAGCGCTGCTGGACGCGGACGAGGCCAAGATGCTCGAGGTGCTGCGGCCGGCAGAGGAGACGGCGGCAGGGACGGACACATTAGCACCGCCACAGCCGACACAGCCACACCTTGCAGCAGCATTCCGAAAACAGATCCAGGAGCGGCTACAGACGTTGCGGTCGACGGCCGTCTTTGCCGTGGACCACCTGGCTTACGGCGTGCACGTGCTGGACCAGCGGGTGGACGTGGCGGGACACGAGGCGGACCGGCTGTTGCGGCTAAGCGCGGCGCGGCTCAAGGAGCGCGAGGACCGGGAAAAGGCGGCCGTGGGGACACGAGCGCTGCCGGTCCTCGAGGTTTTGCGCAGTCTCGGTCGGCTGTTGCCGGACGAGGGGGGCGGGAGTTGAAGAGGAGGGAGTAGAGGAGGGAAGAAGGGTACCCTGCTTTCTTTATCTCGCTTTTCTTTTTTCATGTCGTTTACGAGCAGCATGATGGTCTTGGGTTTTTTTGGTGTTTGTCCTGTTCTATAACCATGAGTCGTTTGGACGTCGGACGTCTTGTCTATTTGCCTGCCTGCCTGCCTGTCTGTCTGTCTGCCTATGCCTCGCCGGCCTATCGCTCAAAGTGGGACAGCGGCGGCATAAACGCCATGCCCTCGCCCTTTTTCGGGGTGGCGGCCGTCTTGCTGGCGACCTCCTTGGCGACCTCGGCGCCGTCGGCCGAGCGCTCGTGGACGTGCTGCCGTAGCAGCAGCAGTATCTCGCTGCCCTGCCAGCGCACGGGCACGGGGCGGTAGGCAGGCCGAAAGGTGCCGACGGTCTGGGCCCATTCATGGGACGGACGGGCGGCGATCTTGTCGTCGGCGGCGGCGGCAGCTGCGGCGTCTTGTGCGCGCTCGGCCTCGACCTCTTCCTGGGTGACCCAGTAGTAAATGTCCCAGTCATTTTCGTCGAGAAAGCGGTCGTATTGCTCGAGTTGGGTGGGCGTCATGGTTCCGAGGTGTTCGGCGGCAAAGGTGGAGAGGAGGAGGTCCGACTCGAGGGTGCCGCGTTTTCGGGATTGGTCTGGGGGTGAGCGAGGGAGCGAGGGAACGAGGGACAAACGCATGGAGAGAGGAGAAAAAGAAAAGAACAAAACAAACATACAAAGGAGTCGCGCGCGGGTCGTGGCCGTGTCTTCGCCGACACGGCGCAGCGGAGCAATGCGGAACTTGGCGCCCGGCAGCTCGCCGACCTGCAGCTCGTGGTCGACCTGGACATCAATGGGCCCCGAGATGTGGACGGACGGGTCAAAGGGAGAGGTGTTGGACTTTGAGGACGAGAGGCGGGCTGTCGCGGCCAGAGACTGCCGACAGCGGCAAGTGCCGGGGAGGGCGGTCCATGCCTGGCGGGCCGGGCGAGCGAGGCGGAGGGCCATGTTGTGATGGTGGCGGTATTGGACAAGTGGCGAGGAGAGACGAGACGAGAAGACGAGGAGACGAGGTCGTAGTCGTCGCGCTGAATCGATGACTTTTTCGTCTTTTCGGTTGGGGTCCCCGCCTGACGTAAGGCGCTACCGATGAGCGGCTTCCAGCGCTAGTAGGAACACGCTTCTCGTCCTCACGGCCGGCATTGGAACATGGCGACTGCCTCACGGTGCGTTCGGTGCGTTCACTGCGTCCATTGTAAAACATACATTCAAGTCCTCGCCTTCCCGCCTACAAGGGCACGCCAGGCCACTCTGGCCTCGCCGCTCGTCGGAATTGACTTTTTGACAGTACCACATCCTCCTCCGCCCGTTGCCGCGCGCCGCTGTCCCCCGCCTTAAATCAGATGCTTCGATCGGAAGTAGGCGCGCAGATACATGATTTGCCAACCCCAGAGACCGATGAGCAAAAAGGTCGTACCAAAGCCGAACCACTTGACGCGGGTGTTGGTGCTCTCGTTGGTGTCGCGCAGGCGCTGCTCGCGCAGGCGCAGATAGTCCATTTCCTCGACAATCTCGTTGAGCATCTCCTCGATGCGCCGCAGCTCCGTCTCGACCGGCCGCAGCTTCTCCGTCGCCTGGATCGCCGCCCAGTCCTTGGCGTCGGCGCCAATGTCCACGTCCAGCTCCACCTTGCGGTAGCCGTCATTGCCGCCGCGGTCTGTCCGTTTTTGTTAGTAGGGGCATGGAGTCATTGGGCTTCATGGTCCGTCCAAGCATGGGCATGGGCGGCACGTACGAATCACCGAGTTCTCAAAGCACACGTCAAACGCAGCGTCGGCATGCGACGTGAAGACGGTTCGCTGCTCGCCTGCAATGTCCTTGGCGCGGCCATACTCGTTGCCGACGGCGTCCTTAATCTATCCTTGGTGTCAGCACGTTGTCTGCGTTCGTTCCCCCGATCTCATGTCTCGTGGCCTCCTCTTCGTCTCTTGTCTCGTGTCCTCCTTGGCCCTCTTCCTCTCCCACGTACATGCATGTTCACCACCATGCCGTCGCCCCGTTGTCCGCTGAGCGTCGCCGTCACCACCACGAGCGTGTCCCGCGCCACAAAGTTGCGGATGCAGCGCGGCTGGCCGTTGGTCGGGTGCAGATCAAACTTGAGGGCCTCGCACGCGGCCACGAGCCAGACAAGGCCACAGAGGCCCTGCCGCAGTGTCGGCAGCATGGTTGCTAGAGATTGTGTAGTGTGCAGTGTGCGGTGTGCGAAATGTGTGTCGGCTATCGTCGATGCGCGTCCTGGCGGTCGTGCAAAAAAAGGAGCGTTCACGATCCGTCGCGCTTTGGAAAAGTGGCAGCTCCAAGATGCTGCCGTGTCCACTACGAGTCCAGGCTGTTGCCCCCCTGGTGGACAGGCGCGCTAGTCCAATGAAAGGAACGCCGCACCACAGCTTACACGTGACTTCCCGCCTATTTGGGTAGCCCGGGGCAGGAATTTTGTTTGCGCATCGAATGCTCTGCCAGCGAATCGACGCGAAGCGACGCACCTCGATCCTCGCACTGCGCTGCGCACCCTCATCCACCCCCGTCCATCTTCCGCGTCCGACGACAGCTTCGCTGTGAAGCCCTCGCGCGCCACGATGCCCAAGTGTACGTATTTCCCTTGCCGTTGCTCCACTGTCGCGCCTTTGCTAACGCTCGTAGTCTTTTGTATGTCTGCTGTGTCTGCGCCGCGATGCGATGCCTCGATCCTGCTCCGTCGCTCCTACTGACTCCCAGGTGACTACTGCGATGTCTACCTCACGCACGATTCCATGAGCGTGCGCAAGGCCCACAATAGCGGCCGCAACCACCTGCGCAACGTCGTCGACTACTACCAGCGTGCGTCTCCTTGTCTCCTTGTCTCCTTGTCTCCTTGTCTCTTTGTCTCCTTGTCTCCTTGTCTCCTTGTCTCCTTGTCTCCTTGTCTCCTTGTCTCCTTGTCCTCTTCCCGTTTCCTTCGCTCTCGCTGACCTCTTAGAAATCGGCCACGAAAAGGCCCAGTCTGTCATCGACTCCATCACCTCCTCCTACGCCGCCGAGGGCCAGGCCCATGCCAACCCCATGCTCCCTCACAACCAGCCCGGCTTTGCGGCCGCCCAAGCTCGCTTTGGCGGTGGTGGCTACGGCGGTGGCGGCTACGGCGGCGGCCGGCCGCCGTTTATGCACAATGGCGGCGGTGCCGGTGGAAGTATGGGCGGTTTCGGCGGTGGCCCCAACCGGGGGCCACCGGGCGCGCCGGGCGGTGTCGGGCCTGTCGGCAATGCACCGCCCGGCTTTGGTGCCGGTGGCATCCCGCCGCCACCATTCAACTTTCCGGGTGGTGTCCCGCCGCCCCTTCCGGGTTTCAATGGCGGTGCCGGTCTGCCGCCGCCACCCGGTGGTGCGTTTCTCGGTACGTCCAACCAACTTTCTCTCCTGTCTGCTTGTTCGCTTGTCCTCTCGTCCTCCTCTCCTAACATCTCCAGCAGGCGCCGGCCGTGGTCTGCCGATTCCCCCGCCCCTGTTTGGTGCTAATGGGCCCAACGGCTCGCCCGCCAACGGCATGCCGCCCTTTCCCTTTCCGCCACCGCTACCCGGCCAGAACGGCGCTCCGGGCCCCGGTGTGATGCCGCCCTTTCCCGGCTTCCCTGGCATGCCGCCGCCGCCGATCAACGGCCAGGGCTTTCCGCCCTTCCCTCCGCCTTTCCTGGCCCCGGGCGGTGTGGGCGCGCCGCCGTCTCTGCAGGGCGGAGAGAAGCGGTGATGGGGGAATGAGAATGGCACCTTTTGTTCGGATTTTTCCATTTTGCCTCTGCTTTCTCCTTCTTTCTGCTCTGACATTCTGCCTGTTGGCTTCAGCGCCACGTGTATATCTTTGGACATTTGGGTGGAATCTGGCGTTTGGGAGGCATGGCATACAAAATATAACACACGCACGAGTTCGTTCGTCCACTCGTGCCCAAGACATGCTTTTATTGGCAATGGTATCAATGTCGAGCACGCTATGAAACAACAGAAGCCAGCTAGCAAAGCTCCCGATCTGAAGACGGCACTTGTTGCAAATTGAATCAGAACAAACTCCAGGCCCAGTGACTGGGCAAATCCGCTTGTTGCGTCTCTCATAAGGTGTCATAGAAATGCATCATGGAATCTGATCGCCAGATGTCCTAACAGACGACAGCGTCAAGGTGAAAGAAAACAAAAACTCGTAAAACAAAGTAGGAACATCGTATCTCATGGGCCATTCATCTCCGACAGCAAACAAAAACCACAAAAAAAACTCGCGGACGTGACAGCATATACATAACTGGAACAGGACATCATCATCATGCTGTCATCATGCGGCAGTCTCATCAGTCGCTTGGGATTGCGTGTAGGCATCGCGGTAGCTCGACCGCCGGATCACCTCGCCCACTCCGTCTCGCACCGCCTGCGGCCCACTGATCTTCTGCCGCAGCTCGTTGCTCCGCTTCTCCCGTCGCCGTTCGCTGAACCGCCGCGGAATTGACTGCAGCCCGTGCTCTCCAAGCTTGTCGACGATGCGGGGAAGCGTCGAGTGCTTCTCGCCCTCTCGCCGCATCACGCTCTCTCGTCGCTTGAGGAACAACGACGGCGCCCGCCAAAAACTGCTCGACTGCTCCTGTTCCTGAGGCGCCGTCTGCGGCCGGCTTTCTTCCGACGTCGTTGTCCGTCCTGCCGACGAGTCGCCGCTAGACCGGTGCCGCACCACGCGCAGGTTGCCGCTGGGAGTGCGCCGTACCGTCCGCCGGTCCGGGCCATCCCCGCTCGTCACCAGATACGAGTCCTCGTCGTCGTCCATCGGCAGAATCGCAAATGTCCTCCTCACACGCTCGCTCATGCTCCTGCGCGGGAGGCGCGGCCGGTTGTCGATCGGCGGGTATCGGAAGTAACCTTCCTCCTCCTCTTCTTCCTCCTCCTCCACATTGTCCTCGTCGCGCATGTACGGACTGTCATCTCCCTGGTAAAACGACGTTGGACGCCAGAATGGATGCAGCTTGTCCCCCTCTGCTGGCTCGGAATCATCTACGAGGTCCTTGCGTCTATCCACCGACTCGGATCGCCGAAGCCCCAAGACGCTTCTCTTGACGCTTCTCCTCAACGAACGCGTCCGCTCCGTAATTCCAGAGGTCCGGCTGGCCGAGGGGCCGTACTCCCCTTGCCGCCGGCGGGTCAGAACGCGTCGGAGAACGGAGACATTTTGCTTCGGTTTTTCTTCAAACTCGCTAAAATTGCCCATCTGCAACTCCCTCTCCGGGGCCGGAGTCATGCCTGACGGCGTCGCGGGAATAAAGTTGATCGCTGGAGGCATTGGCGGACTCCGAAGCGACGGAGGCGCTGGCGGTGCCCGGGGGTTCCGCAGAGGCGAGTCCACGTCATCCATGGAGAAGATCGGATACGGGGGCGTCACGGGGCCATTGTCCGTCACCACGGTACGTCCAGGTGTCTTGATCACAGGTCTGGACGACAGAGAATATCTCCCGCTAGACCGACGTCCGGATCCCGACGAGGACCATGGCGAGACGTCCACCCTGGACTCACTGCTGCTTGTCGAGTCCGTTGCGTGGTCCTGAGACTCGGACGAGCATTCCGACTGCCGCGTCGAATGGTCCACCATCAGAATCGACGTGTTCTGGTGTGCATAGATGCTAACCGCCAGGGCTTCCGATACCTCGGCATGCGAGGTAGCCGTGTCAACGGAGACCATGGAAAATGGCGTGTTCTGCGGCGATAGGTGGCTATTGGGCGAGGTCGGGGGCGCCGAGCTCATTCGTGGATCGAGTAACAGAGGATAAAAGTGGTGTGTGCGGACTTCACTCTCTTCGAAATGCGGTACAGGCACAATGGCCAGCCCGGCAGCCGGAACATGCTCCACGTGGGCCTTTGGAGGCAAAGCGTCGGGTATCTCTCGCGCACCTTCCTTGTTCGTGGCTTTTGTCGACTGCACCTCGACAGGAGGACTTGATTTGATCGGTGTACTCTCCTGCTGGACCTTCGAAAGCGCCAGGCGCTCCTCGTCCTCACGAGCTTGCAGCTTCGACTGCAAAAGCTCCGCATGCGCCGTGATGCTCTCCGAAGTGAGCGAGCCGCTCCGGGACGCATTCCGGCTGGTGGGGGCAGATAGAGACGACGTCCGCTTCGGTACCACGGGAGGATAATCAAGGGTCCTCTGGTCTCCGGGCGCCGAGCCATCTGACTCGGAGTAAGCACGGCTCCGCCGACCAGAAGAGGCACGCGAGGAGCGGCCTCGGCCACGCGATCCCGAGAACTGGGACGCGGGGTTGGAGTGCGCGCTCTGGCTTCTCCTGGAGTGGCGGCTGCTCGCCGAACGCAGCGAGGGCTCTCGGCTCGTCGACCGCACAGACGATCGCCGATCTGGCACAATGATCACTGGAATGCCACCTGCCCTCCAGATATCGCGCCGGGCACTGCGGCTGGACACACTGGCCACAGACCGGGTGGACAGGACGCTGTCTTGGCGCTGGGGGTGAAAGCGGACTGACGCGGTAGCAGGGATAGTCGGGGCAGACTGCCTGTTTTGCTTTCCGCTATCATCGAGAACCGATGTCGGCGCTGAGCTGACGGGTGACATGTCGGAGATGGAGTCGCGAAGGCCCACCTGCTTCCGGACATGGCGCAAGGTCTTGCGGCGTTGCAACTGGCCGTCGAAGGCGGTAGAGCTGGTTGACTTGGAGGAGATCGTCGAGACACGGCGGTTGTCGCTGCCCGGCGCATTCATGACGGAACCCATATGTGCGGTAATGGGCGCCGCGCCTGCTAGTTCTCGTGGCTCTCGTGGCTGTCGGAGCAGTCGCAGCGATCGAGACTGTTCGGGGCTGTCGATAGGTGACGGAAAGGTGAGGGCACGTTGGGGAAGTGACATGGATCGGACGGCCCTGGTGGCGTTCGTTGGGGAGACCGTGACATCCTCGAGCACCTCGCCCCGTTGTTGTTGACTGGCTACCGCACGAGTTGGTCCACGGCGCTTCCGCACGATGACATTCCGATCCAGGTTGTAGTCCCATTCCTTCACCACCTCGTCATTTCCCGTTGCGCCCCACTCGCCGTCGAAACTGACAAAGTCTCGTTTGGACAGGGGGGTCAGGCTCTGCTCCGGGCTAGATTCCAGGCCGAGCCCCAGACCGACAGCTTGTGGTCGCTGTCGTTTCGCAGTACTGTTCGGGGCTGCCCCATTCGACGGAGGTCCGTTCCTAGACGCGTTCTCCGCTCCGGTCGCCATGTAAATGCGGCGGACCGTGCTTTCCGACGTCCTGGCCGAGGGGGCAGGGCGCAAGGTGGACTGGCCATCGCCATCCTCGTCGCCCGATGATGGATTCTCGCGCGCAGTTTTGAACGATTCTGTCCGAGAATCGTTTGTCCCCTTGGAGAGCTCCCGTTCTCGCATCATACCGCGCGCGGGTATGCCCCTTGGCTGGCTTCGCTGGCTTGGCTGGCTGCCGGATTCGGTAGCGCTAGGCGGCGTCACATCTGGTGTAGGGGGGCTCAACTGCTTGGTGGGAGTCGTCGGCGGCGGCGGCTTCATCTGAACGTCTTCGGCGCTCTGTTCAGGGCTCTGCACATAGGTCGTCATAGACGGTTGCGCCGAGTAGGTCGCGGAGGAGTTTCGCGAGTGGGCCGGTGGCGTCGGCGGCAGATCGGGACCGCCGCCCAGTCTCTTGGGAAAGGGTTTACCGTGGTACGGATTCGAGGCGTATTCGGACAAGGCACGGCTCAGAGTAGCAGCCGTGGCTGGCACCAGCCGGGATCCACGCAGCCCGACGAGGGAGGCGTCCTTTCTCGGGTGTGGCAAAACTTTGTGTTTCTTGAACAGCAGCTGGTGGTTGGACGGAGACTCGGGTGACGGCGGCTCGTTGTCGACAACAGGCCCTAGGGCGGCCGGCGACGGCATCATTTCAGTGCCAGCCGCCTTAGCACGTCACGGCGTCGAGTGTTGAATTCGATTCGACAAAAGTGGCACAACAGCTATGATCGTCCCCCTATGCGTGAATCGATGGCAACGTAAAGATCATTCTGTGCATAGTGTAAAGGCCAGGTAGACTGGAGCGAAATCGGCGGCGATGGGTCTTTGTCCGGAAAAAGAGAGATTGACGACGCAGGCGCAAAGGCGAGACAATCGGGTTCAAAGTGCGATGTAATCACGGGCCAGAGAGAAAGAGCCTTAGGTCCAGGGGCACAGCAAAAGAAAGTGCAGGTGAAAGCAGACAAGGCAGGTGCATCCGCAAGAAGGCCGCAAAGGATCAAAAGGACAGAATGGTGTGAGCAGAGGCCGCTGTGCGACGGCTTTTGTTTGTCGCTTGGGTCGGACCAGCAGAAAAGGCAGAAAGAGAAAACGACAGCAAGACCCAAAGCAGACAAAGGCTGTAAAAAGGAGGCGGCCGCCAGGTGGCAGAGGCTCGTCGTGTCGTCTAGCTAGCGGTTTCGAGGACAAGAAGGTCGTCGGGGGCGAAACGAGGACTGTCGCCAATCACAGGGTCACAGAGTCGTCGAGGCGAAAGCGCCGTCGCATTCCAGCGCAAGCCGGACCGGGGCGTAAAAGGGGACTGGCTGACGGGTGGTTGGCGCGATAGAAAGGGAGGCCGGTTGTGGAAGACGACCGAGATGAAGAGAGAAAAAGGAGGCAAAAGACCAATATGCAGGGGAAGGAAATTTCTGCCAAAAAGAGCAGAGCAGCGACGCTCTTGGGGAAAGAGGCTGGAGAGCTAGACGGGGAAGCCACGAGGGAAGAAGAGTAATACGACGTAAGATATTACGAAGGAGACAGGCGCGCTGATGAATGCAGTCCTGGATGGGAAAGAGCAAGGCAACAGGCAGTGAGTGCCAGGCGCCACAGTGGTCCCGTCCAGCGGACAACCAACCGCTGGCGAGGAAAGACCAGTCCTGTCCTTCTGCACACGGGCCCCACGGACGGGCTCCAGGTGCATTAGCGGCCCTGCCGTCGTCGACGCACGAGTCATAATGCGCGGCCGAGCGACTCGGCGCCACCCCGCTAACTAGAACCATCCAAGCCGATCCAAGGCAGTCCTGTGCCTCTGCACTTTTAGCTTTTCCTGCCACCCGATTTATGGCCATCGCCGCTCTTCAGTCCCGAGACATGAACAGCCACGAGGGGAAAAGGCCGCCGTTTTCTCAGGAGTTGGCTTTTCATTGTACTTTTTTAGTGCGCCATGACCGCGTCTCGCTTCCTTTTGCTTTTTCTGCATGCCTGTAGAAAGCTGAATCTGCATCGCGATGGAGATTGCCTGCAGCTCCTCCGTGACGAATCGGCAGATAGACCGCGGACTGCCTCGCATCGTATACGAAGAGGGCTCGTATATGTACGGCAGCAGCGTCTCGTATTGAGGGCCGGCAGACGGCTAGCAAACAGCGATTGGCGCACCGACGGTTGTATGCAGAGCAGATGCCCGTCCGGGCAGTCCTAGGTAACTGATCGTCTAGCTCTGGCTGTCTGGCTGCCTGGTACTTGCCTGTCTGCGCTCTTTTCTTACAAAAACTGTTCGAGGAGGGGTCCACCAAAGGGGGCAGCCTCGAGACAACGGCAGTCTTCCGCGGCTGATTGGCTGGACGCTGCATGCTGCTGCAGGACGTGCAGGACTTGCAGGGCCGAGCGTTGGCGTCAGCCAATCACACCCGCGACAGCCGCAAGAGGAAGCAAAAGTCGCGGCCGGCGTGCTCTTGGTGGCGCTGCTGTTGGAGCCAGTGTCTGGCCGGCACGGTCGCCAGGGCCCGGACGACCCGCGTCTTCGGTGACGGTTTGCTGGGCGTGGCACGACCAGACAGTACCGACAGCGGGCTGATGCTCGAATCAGGGACTGTATGAGCCGACGCGGTACACGGCCGGTTGCCGTTTCACATGTAGTGTATCCCCAGCTCCATGTGGTGCGTCTTGGGGAAGTACATTTATGCTTGTATACGGGCTCAGAAGAAGCGCTACTCTTTAAAGCATATATCAAAAAGATCACGTGCCTATTCGTCAATCGCTTCCTACTTGTCCACCCCCTGGCTAGTGCTTTGCAGTACATCTCTGAATTTTGTCTTGATTGCTGTCGCGAACCGCATCCAAGTTCCATGCCGGCTTCCCGATCATGGCAAAGGACAGAAAACGCAGGGCCGGGTCAGCCGAACAGCTGAGCACGGCGGCCAAAAAGGCCAAGACTGCCAGACCCAGCAAAACTGTCCAACCCGCCAAAACCTTTGCGACGGTCAAACCGCCTCGGCCAGATCCAGCGCCCGATCGCGCCCTCACCGGCTCGCCTGCCTTTTTCAAGACCAGGGCGGTGCTGCCGGTGACGGCCCAGCGGGCGGCAATCCGGCAGGCACTGCGAGACCACGATGTGCTGATCCTGTCCGGCGAGACGGGCTCGGGAAAGAGCACGCAGCTGCCGCAGTTTCTGTACGACGAGCCGTGGTGCAAGGGCATGGTCGCGGTGACGCAGCCGCGCCGGATCGCGGCGACCTCGCTGGCCTACCGCGTGGCCCAGGAGATGGGCACGCCGCTACCCAAGCAGTGGTTGGACCGCACTGCCCACGGCCTGGTGGGCTACTCGGTGCGGTTCGAGTTCAAGATGCCGTCGGGAACGCGCATCAAGTACATGACCGAGGGCATGCTGCTCAAGGAGATGCTGAGTGACCGATCGTTGGAGCGGTACAGCGTCGTGGTAGTCGACGAGGTGCACGAGCGCAGTCTCAACGCGGACCTGTTGCTCGGCTTTCTGCGGCTACTGCAGACCGGCGCGTGCAAGCGGAAGCGGGCGCCGCTCAAGATTGTAGTCATGAGTGCGACAGCGCAGCTGGATAAGTTTGCCGAGTTTTTTGGACCGGTCGAGGGAGGAGGCGAAAGCGGCGAGAGCGCAGGCACGACGGACATCACGCAGACCACACAAACCTCTCCTCCTTCTCCTCCTTCTCCTCCTTCTTTCCCCCCCGTCAAGGTCCTCACTATCCCCGGCCGCCAATTCCCCGTGCGCATCGTGTACGCCCCCGACGTCGTGCCCCAGCTAGACACAGCCATTGTCGAACGCGTCGCGCAGATCAACAAGGAGGAGCCGCTGCCGGGCGACGTGCTCGTCTTTCTGGCCGGCCGCGACGAGATTGAAGGCGTCGCCCAGCGGCTAGCCGAGCAAGACGCCATGCGGCCTTCCGACGTGCCGAAACTCGCCGTTCACGCGCTCTACGGCCAAATGTCGCTCGAAGACCAGCAGACGGCCCTGCAGCCGACCCGCGAGCGGTTCACCCGCAAGATTATTCTCGCGACCAATGTGGCCGAGACGTCGGTGACGGTGCCGGGCGTGCGCCACGTCATCGACACGGGCAAGCACAAGCGCAAGCGTTACGACACCACGCTCGGCCTCGAGACACTCATGGTGGACGCCATTGCGCAGCCGTCGGCCGTGCAGCGCGCCGGCCGCGCCGGTCGCGAAGCTCCTGGCACGTGCTACCGTCTGTACACGGCCGAAACTTTTGACGCGTTTGCCGCCGCCGAGCTGCCCGAGGTGCTGCGCATCGACGTGCTTGACGCCGTCCTCACGCTCGCGTCTCACGACATTGCCAACTGGATCGCCTTTCCGTTGCCGGACCGGCCCGCACAAGAGGCCCTCGAACAGGCCGCCTCGACACTCTACGGCCTTGGTGCCCTCCAGAGCGACCTGTCCATCACGGCCGAGGGCCGCGTCATGGCCCGGCTGCCCGTGTCGGCGCCCTTTGGCCGCGTTCTGCTGGCGGCCGCCGACCAGGGCGCCGACTGTCTGCGCGAGGCCATTGACATTGTCGCCTGTCTGACGGCCGGCGACACCATTTTTCTGCGCTATCAAGACGACGCTGCGGCCGCAGCCGACCGAAACGACGGCGGGCACGACGCCGCACCAGCCGTGGCCGACGCCACCACCATTGACGACCTCCGCCAGGAGCTCCGCCACCGCAGCGGCGACTTGCTCACGTACTTTGCCACGCTCGGGCACTTTGCGACCATGAAAAAGACCAAGCGCACTCGGGCCTGGTGCCACGAGCGGCGGCTACACCATGGCAACCTCTTGCAGGCCGTGCGGATCCGGTTGCAGCTGCGGCGCCTGCTCGTCGAGGAGAAGCTGCTCGACGCCGAGATCCTGGCCAGCGGCAGCCACGAGCGCCAAGAGTTTGTCCCCCTGACGGCCGAAAAGGCCGACGCGCTGCTCAAGTGCTTCCTGCTCGGCTTCGCCACCAAGACGGCCTTTTTGGCGCCCGACCAGAGCTACATTTCGACCAAGGGCAAGCATGTGCTGAGCATACACCCCTCCAGCGTGCTGCAGGGCGTCAAGACGCGGGGCATCATGTTTATGCAAAACATCTTTACGCAAAAGAACTATGTGCGCCATGTCAGCCGCGTCGATCCGGAGTGGATCATGGAGGCCTACAACCAGACGGAGCACAGGCCATAAAGGGTGTGTTCTTTGGTGTACATTCATGTATATAATGTAGCGTGGAAACGTCTATTCGATCCACACCCAATATAATGTCGATACTATTGTCATGCGTCGTTCTTGCCGCTGCCTTTGTTGCCCTCGTGCTCGTCCTCGTGCTCGTGTTCGTCCTCGTGCTCGGCTTCCGGATCCGGCGCCTCTCCTTTGCGGTGCCGTCGGATGGCCTCCATGAGCTCGTAGAGCTGTCCAATCTGCTGGTCTACGGCGAGTCAGTCACGTACACCACAGCTTGCAACCGCTTACCATTCATCTTAGCCACCTTGACCGGGTCCAGCTTCTCGCCCACCCACGCATCGCCCTCGATCTTTTGCGCATACAGCTGCCACTCCGTGAGGAAGCCAATCTGCTAGTCAGCGTCGGCACCATGCATTTCTTTTGCCCTTGCCTCCTCATCTCCCCTCCCTCAGTCTTCTACTTTCCCCCTCCATCCCTGCTTACCAAATGCGCGGCATTGTCCACTTTGCGGTGCGCCCGGAACTCGGCCTTGATGTACTCGTCCCCCAGCAGCCGCATGTCCGGCGGAAGGTACTTGCGGTGCGCCCGCAGCAGCCGCCGGTACAGTGGAATCGGCGGCAGCACGGCCATGGGCGCCGGCCGCAGACTGTTGCGGCCCCTGGACCTAGCGGCCGAGGCGAGCCAGCGCGCAGTGGGTTTCATTGTGGTAGAGGGAGGATAGAGAACTGTGTCCCACGAGGGATTGCCAAAAGACGTCGCGAAGACTGGCCGGGGTTGTGTTTTTCCGTGCCGAGTAGTTACACGTGATCTTCCCTTGGTGGGCACCACCCGAGCCCTGCCACCTCCTGGTCTCTTCTTCTCTTCAATCAATTCAGTAATATCTTTAATCTCACCTTTGCTCAAGCCTGCGAGTCATCACGAGACTCGCAGACTGAACCACAGCAATTGGTCGCTTAATAATCGTAAGAGTAGTATGCGTAAGTGCCCTCCGATGAACATCACATACAGTGCGAATGGTCATTACGTGTACTTCTCGGCGAGATAGCATTGAGGAGAGGCCGCGTTGTTGTACGATACATTAGATGTAGACTGTATAGAAAAGGCCGGCTTCTGGCCTGTACATAGCACAGCATGACCGTACAACAGAGGAGAAGTATTGGGAAACGGGTTATAGGACACGGGCACTGTGTAAGATATCGGACCCACCCGGCCGTATTTGACTTGGCTGCGGTTGGCGCGGAATGGCGGCGGGGTAAGGCAGATAGATCCACACGTATTTCGGAGACCTTTATTCAGAGAGAGATCCAGAGATTCCAGCACAGTACGGAGGACAATAGGTGAAAGCAGTAGAGATAAAGACAATTCGATCCGCTTTGGATCAATTCCATATATTGCCCTCTTTGGCTGTGTCTGGATGATTGTTGTGGCACCTGATCCTCTCGGAAGATCACCGCCGAAGCTGAGTAACAGGCGGCAGCTTACGTGTAGCTGCAGCTGCATTGACGGTTTTAGAGCTCTCCGTATTTAAGCCGGAGCTGCCGGACAGACGAGCTCCCTTGCCACGACATGCTGAAGCTGCCCATTTCTTCTTCTCAGCACCATCTTCCTCGCCATGACGACCATAGACGCCACCTGCTCGATGAGCGCCTTGCGCCAGCGCTCGGGCGGCTACCTGCCCATTGAGAACTACGGCATCATTGGGAACATGCGGACCTGCGCCCTAGTCGGCATGGATGGCAGCATTGATTTTATGTGCTGGTGAGACGGCCGAGCCAAGGACGAAAGAGAGAGAGAGAAACTGACAGCCAGGCCCGACTTTGACTCGCCCTCGATTTTTTGCCGCCTGCTCGACAAAGACAAGGGCGGCCACTTTAGCATCTCGGCGTCGCCGGCCATGGCCTGCACGACCAAGCAGCAGTACCTGCCATCGTCCAACATTCTGCTGACACGCTACATCCACGAGGAGGGTGTCGTCGACGTGGTCGACTTCTTTCCGCGGCCCAAGGCAGCCGCGATCGTGACACGCGGCGTCAAGCAAGGCGCCTTTCTCGAGACCCAGCGCGTGCAGGAGGAGCTCAAAAGGTGGCTCGTCCGGCGCGTTGAGTGCGTCCGGGGGCGCTTTGAGTTGGGTTCGTCCGCGGCAGCGAGGGGAGACGAGGAAAAGACGAGGGCAAGACCGCTGACCAGCAGACGTCGAAATCTTTCCCGCCTTTGGCTACGCCAAGGAGCCGCACGAGACGACCATTGCGCAAGAGGTCCACCATCCCAACAACCCCGTCAGCAAGACGGTCACCTTTCGCAGCCGCGACGTGCAGCTGCAACTGGACATTGCCGTCGACCGGGACGCCGGCGACGAGCCCGGCCCGGGCACGGGTAGCCGCCGGGGTTCTGCCGCCGGCGCCGGCCCTGCTGTCATCTTCCGCAAGGTGCGCCGCCCCGACACGACCGGCGAGGGCGTCGTGGCCCGCATTGTCGTGCGCGAGGGCGAAAGCGTGTCATTTGTGCTGCGCGACGATTCGCCGAACCACGTAACACCGCGGGTGACGACGGCCGTGCTGGACGTGCAGCAGCACGACACGCAGCAGTTTTGGTACAACTGGCTGGCCAAGAGCCGGTACAAGGGCCGCTGGCGCGAGGTGGTGTCGCGCAGCCTGCTCGTGCTCAAACTGCTGACGTATGAGCCGACGGGGGCGATTGTGGCGGCGCCGACCTTTTCCATCCCCGAGGACGTGGGCGGCGGGCGCAACTGGGACTACCGCTTCTCGTGGGTGCGCGACTCGAGCTTCACCGTCTACATCCTGCTCCGCCTCGGCTTCCGCGAAGAGGCCGAGGCGTACGTGACCTTTATCACGGAGCGGATCCTCAAGTCGCGCGGGCCCGACGGTGGGCTGCCCATCATGTTTACACTGCGCGGCGAGACGGACATTCCGGAGCTGGAGCTGGACCACCTGGCCGGCTATAAGGGTAGCCGGCCGGTGCGGATCGGCAACGGGGCGGCCTTTCACCAACAGTTTGACATTTACGGCGAGCTGCTGGACGCCATCTACCTGGCCAACAAGTACGGCAAGCCAGCGACGTGGGAGCAATGGGTGTCGGTGCGGCAGCTACTCGGTGCGTGTGTGAGAGTGAAAGAGAGAGAGCGAGGGAGAACGTTGACTGACAGCCAGACTACGCCTTGACAATTATGCATGGTACGAGTTTTTCCTTCTCCCCTTTCCCTTCTTTCTCCCCTTTCCCTTCTCCCCTCTGACCGGCAGACCCCGACATGTCCATCTGGGAGGTCCGCAACAACAAGCAGCACTTTACCTACTCGCAGATTATGCTCTGGGTGGCCTTTGACCGTGGCCTGCGGCTGGCCGAGAAGCGCAACCTGCCGTGTCCCAACCGCCAAAAGTGGCTCGAGGCCAGGGACATGCTGTACGAGACGGTGATGGAAAAGGGTGTGTCTCCTCCCCATGCTTCTCCTGTCCGCCCCATCTGACTGGCAGGCTACAACACCAAACTCCAATCGTTTGTCCAGAGCTTTGAAAACAACACGGCGCTCGACTCGTCCATCCTGATTGCCCCCCTGGTTTTTTTCATCTCGCCCTGCGACCCGCGCTTTCTCTCCACGCTCGACCGCATCCTGCTGCCGCCGGAGAAGGGCGGTTTGACGAGCACCGGGTTGGTGTATCGGTACGACACGGAGGTGTCGGCAGATGGTGCGTTTGTTTATTTGTCCCAACTCTCCTGTCTCCCCCGTCCTCTCTAACGACACAGGTGTCGGCGGTCGTGAGGGCGCTTTCAGCATGTGCACGTTCTGGCTGGTCGAAGCCATGTGCCGGGCCAGCGTCTACGAGCCGCAATATCTGGTGCGCGCCATCAACATGTTTGAAAACATGCTGAGTTTCGGCAACCATCTGAGCATGTTTTCCGAGGAGATTTCCCGCAGCGGCGAGCAGCTGGGCAACACGCCACAGGCCTTTAGCCACTTAGCCCTGATCAGTGCGGCGTTCAACCTGGACCGTGTGATTGAGTCCAGGAAGTCGGATGACAAGCTGTAGGGGGAAATGGGAACAGCAGGAAAGGTCAAAAGGAGAGAATGCAAGAGAATTCCAATAAACACGGGATATATTCACGTAAGAAATGCACTCCAACGCCAACGCTATGCTTCCAGCTTCCGGCAGTCGCCCATTTCCCGTCATGGCGCAATCACAGCGTCCACTTCGACCTCTTCCATCTTGATCTCTGTTGGCCCTGCTTCTCCAGGCACATCCGCGTCTGCGGTAAACTCCAGCTCCATGTCCTCCATCGACTGCGCGTCCACCGAGCTGAGCCCTGAGCTGGCACTCCGCGACCGCCGGCCCTCTGTCTCCTCGCCCGGCAGGGGCGTCGCCGGCGGCTGTTCCCGGTCTTGCAGCCGCTTTTCCTGCCACGACAGGATGCTCGCAAACTCGCCGCCCTCGACCACCACGTCGCCATGCTCGTTGCCGCGGCCGAGGATCGTGCCGCTGTATTTGGAGTCCTCGCCCGTCTTGCTGTGTTTTTTCTTGAGGACTGTGGAGTTAGACAAACGGAAGGACTAGAAAACTGCAGGAAAGACTGCACCCACCACTCAAATAGTCGCTGTTCTCGTCATCGCCGTCCAGGGCCACCCGCTGGATCTCGCGGTTCCGCGGCCCGCACACCCACTCGATAAACTCGTCGACGCTGCGCGTGTCGCTGCCCGGCCACGCGGGCCCTTCAAAGGTTGAGGGTGGCACCAGCGTGCCGCAGTCCTCAAAGGCCAGCCGTACGTCCACCACGGTCGGCACCAGGCCCGTCAGCGCCGTGCTGTTGTGCGATGCGTGGAGTGCCGTGGCCTCGCAGAGCGCCAAGAGGTAGCGGGCGGCCATGTCGGTGAGGCTGTCGACGACCGACGTGCGGGCGGCGTAGTAGCCCTGCGCACGGAGGATCTGCAGCACACACGGCCGCAGCAGGCTGTGGAAGAGGGGAGGCGGGGGGGCCATGGCTGCAGGAAGAGGCAAGAGTTGAAGAGTCAGAGAGTCAAAAGAGTCGAGGAGAGAAAAGAGAAAAGAGAAAAGAGTCGAAACGTCAAAGAGTTCCAGAGTCGACACTGCCGGTCGATTGCGCAATCACAACACGAGCGCGCCTAGTATTCCGATTCGTATACCGTTTGTGCGTCGGCTTCTCGTCACTGCCATCGGCCGCTTCGTGGTGTCGTCGTCACGCGGCTGCCCGCTTCTGCGTCGCTCGTGAAATCATCCAGGGCCCAAATCTGAATGCACGCCGGTCCACTTTAATCAAGCTCCTAGCGCCACCGGCAAAGATGAGCTGCCAGATTGATCCAAAGACGTCGCGCAAAACGCCACTCTCGAATTTCTCGCTTCTTTCGTTGCTTTGCCTTGCCGTCCTCTTTGCACCACACGACGCCGCACACCGAGCGCTGGGTCAGCTCCTAGTGACATTCTTATCGCACGGCCAGCCTTTTCAATGATTCGCGCTTCCGAAGACCACGCCACTTCCTAGCCTCGCCTGGCTATTTTGTCGTTCTTTACGCCCTCTTCCTTTCCTCTTCTCTTCCGCATCACGACGCGATTCGACCTGCATTCCCTTCAGCACATCTCCCAGTCATGGCGTCTCCACCACCACTAGCCAAGCCGGTCCGGCCGCTGACCCTGAAGCTTAAGCCGCTCGCCAGCTCCTCGACCCTCTCACACTCCTCCATCACGGCCGCGCCGTTCGTCGCGACCCCCGGGGCCATGACCCCGTCGCCAGCCACGCCGTCGGGCAGCGGCACCAAGATCATTCTCAAGCGGTCCGTGCCGCCGACACCCGCCGACACAAAACCGATCCTTAACATGCACATGCCCAGCAGTATACCCTCGACACCATCGGTGACGATGACGCAAAAGGGACGCGTCTCCAAGCCGACGGCCAAGAAGCGGGCGCGCGACCTCGACGATAGCGACGACGAGACGCGGGCCCACAGAGGCGGCGGTGCCGCCGGCGGCACCCCCAAGCGGCCCAAGCTGATTGTGCGCAAGTCACTCAAGGTCGTCAAGCCGGCGGCCAGCATTGTGCTCAAGCAGGTGCCCAAGGAGGTGCCGCCCCATTCACGTGGCGAGGGCTACGACTCGGAGGAGGAGGACCGCGAGGCCGACCCGACCATTGAGGAGGAGTTTGTGCTACGCATGGTCCCCGGCGAGCACTGCGACTATCTGCGCCGCATGGTGGACGAGCGCAAGATGGGCGTCCCCGCCAAGGAGGGCGGCGCCGACTTCTCGCTGAAGTGGCTGCCCGGCGTCGACCGGCGCGCGCTCGTCACGGTCCACGGCGACCGCTTTGTCGGCGTTCTCGTCGACCTGCCCACCATTACCGAGGGCATGAAGACGTGGGATAAGCGCAACTTTATGAAGAGCGCCGACATTTGCCAGATGCTGCTCGTTTTTGACGCCGTCGCCGACGAGGCCGAGGCCAAGACGCGGCCGCTGCCCGCCATGGTGACCAAGGACTACCGTTGGCCACACGGCCTGACGCCGCCCATGCACGACTGCATCCACCGCCGCTTCCGCAAGCGCCTGTCCAAGAAGGAAATCAAGGACAAGGAGGCCGAGCTGCAACGCCTGCTCAGCGAAGACCGCAGCGCCCTCGAGACCAAGTGGGAGCTCGTTGACGACGGCCGCGCCGCGACCGCCACCACCACGACGGCCGGCGCCGCCGCTGCAGACGAGGGCGACATGGAGGGCGAAGAGGACGCCTACGGCGAGGTGGACGAGGACTACTTTGGCCCGCAGGATACGGCCGCGGCTGAGATTGACGACGCCGAGCTCGAGGCCATGTTCATGGAGGAAGACGACGACGATGTGGCGGCGACGCCCGCCACACCCGCGACGATCGGCCAGGGCGCAGCGTCAGCAGCCGCAGCCGCAGCCAGCAGCGCAACAGGCGCAGCTGTGGCCGCCCCAGGCAAGGCCGACGCGGCCGCCGAGAGCGAGGCGTCGGACGCGGACGAGGACGAGGACGAAGACGACGAGGACGACGAGGACGACATGGACGAGGACGAGCTGGCGCACGTCGAACAAGTCAAGGGCGTGCGCGAGGACATCAACGAGCTCAAGAAACAGCTGCAGGCGCTCGACCGGAACCTGGCCGCGACGCAAAACATGCTGCTGCGGAAACGCATCGAGGAGAACAAGAAACGGGTCATGTCCGAGCTGCGGCTCAAGCAGGCCTCGATCGGCGAGGTGGACGAGGAGTAGCGAAATGGTGCTGCGTGCTATTTTTGGATTTGTGCCTGTGGTCTGTGGGACGGCGTTTGTTTGCGGAAACACTTGTGATGGAAGGCAAGGCGTTGGGAGCATGGTTTTTGCTGGTGTGCCAGCTGGCGTGGAAAAGGGAAGAAAGTCATCGCAACGGGGCGCAGTCTATACACACAACAGACTATTTACGTCCCCATGAATTTCCTTTTATTTCTATTTCTACACGCCTCACATGGACCGCAGGTAGTTGTCCTCCTTGATCTTGGCCCGCCGCTCCTTGCGCAGCGCCTTGCGCAGCTCCAGCCGCTTGTCCGCCGCCAGCAGCGTGCTCTCGAGGTCCTCTGCGCCGCCCGCACCCACCGGCAGGTTGACCGTCTGGTGCTGCAGCGGGATCTTGGGGGCCAGCGCCTCGAGATTGCCCGACGCTGCCGCTGCCGCCTCGAGCTCGCGCTGTCGTTTGGCCGCAATCTTTCGCTGTTTCTTCGATTTCGCTGCCACCGGTCAGTCCGTCACGTCGAAAGCCAGCCGGCACGGGACACCCACAAAACTCGTCGCCCGCATCGGCATCATCGGCCGCGTCGGCCTTTTTCATCACGCTCAGGCAGTCCCACAGCCAGGCCGGGTACGCCTCGTCCGCCTGGGCCACCGGGTCGGCCTTGCCCTTGAAGTAGTTGAGGCCGTGCAAGACCGTTCCCTCCACACACACAGACTTTTTGGCGGCCGGTGCTGCTGATGCTGCTGCTCCGTCTGCGACTGCCGCCGGTCCTGCCGCCGCCGGCTCTGCTGCTGCTGCCGCTGTCGCTGCTGGTGTCGTTCGTGGCGCCGATGTGGAAAAGAGGACGCGGCACGAGACCGCCGCCGGCCGGGTGGTCGGCAGCGCGGCGCGGCCAAGCGCCCGTCGCATGGCTATCTGGCATATGCGCATTGTGCGGATCGCAGTCGGAGGTCGGGAACGTAGAGGACAAGGTGGAAGCTGAAGCTGCCGAGCACCGCGCTGGAGGCGAGATGCAGCGCTCATTCGAATTTTAGGACCCATTTTTCCCAATGCGCGATGGTAGCACAGTGTATATGTATATATTTATATTTACCGCACTGTACTCACCGCTGTTATTTGAGACGTCCTGCCGACACTCATTGTAGTGAGGAGCTTATGAGGTCTAAGGCGTCCTATTCCAGTGTGTCAATTGTATTGAAACAATAATTGATGTCGGAGTATACTCTGTGCGTTTCTCCGAGCATTCAACAAAGTCTACAAATCAACTAACCGGACAAACACAACGACGTAACGTCGCCACCGCGTGGATCGCCATGAGATATCGGCTGTATACGTAAGTGAGCTATTTTTTGGATGGTGTACTTGCTTGGGTCTATGTGTCAAGCCAGCCAAATAGGTAAAGCAAACCTGCGTCTAGGCGCAGAACGTGATGTTCCTTTCCCGCGTCCATAGACATGTTCTCCCAGTCGATCAACTCGGTTGAAGTATTCTTTGACCATCTTGCTGTCCTTGGGGAAATAATTTGAGCAATATTTACAAGATATATTGTCTTTTTTTTCCATCCGAGCACACTAAAGTCCACTGGCTTTGATATTCCGCAGAGCACTGCATGAGCTCTCCATTATGCTTCATATGTACTGACTTGAGTGCACATTTCGAAGTTGATATCGGCTTGCTAAATGTGGTAACACTTCTATTGTCGGAATGTCATGCTTATCATGGAAGTTATGTGTTTGCTTGCCAGAGGAAAGAAGAGAATCAACTGGCTTTTAGGATTTTGCAGAGGGGTTTTGCAGCCTTTTTCATACCGCCGATTAAGTTTAGAATATCTAAGCGAGATGCAATGGTAAGATATTAGGGTAGGCTTGTGTTTGTGAGTGCCCTGTGATTGTTAATGATTGTTGTTAAGATACGGCGAGGGTCAACCTGTCGAGTTAGTCTCCCCCCAGTGTGAGCCAATGAGAATCCACTTGTTTCGGGTGAGCTTTCTGGATACAAATCGGCACGAGGTGCTCGTGTGCGCTCTTTGGCAAAGACAACTGCTGCGCGCAGCCAAATAACGAGACACAATACTCATTTCCATGGTTTGCATTTCGTAACGAATATATACATTTCCCTTTTGCCAGGAGAGCCAACGCCCCAATCTGCATGGCCTATCCTGCCGCGCCACAAAAAGTTCCACGACCATCCCAAAGGCTCCGTTATTTGTATTCGACGGCCAGTGGCGCGCCTCGATCTCGGGTGGCATCTCGAGCCAATCTTGAACGGCAGGTCTCGTGTCACGCGAGGTCGCGGCAAACGGTGTCGTGTTGGGTCTCTCATGGCTGCGCCTCCAGCTTTGCAAAGTAGTTTTGCTGGTCGAACAGATAGCCCTTGACCCGGGCCGACTTGAGCAGCTGCAGGTACCGTTCTGTCGGGGGTTGGATGGTTAGCAGAGCGTTCGCAATCATCAATCCGTCGCCTGGCACCTACCGCGTAGATGGCCGCACTTCTCCAGGTGGTTGACGCCCTCCCGGTAGTAGCATTTGCCCATCTCTTCCCGCACCAGCCGGCCCATCATGACCTGCACCCACTGCTCGCGGACAATGGCATCCTGTGCCTGCTTTAAGCGCTTGTTGTCGTCATAGTCGACGCCGTCAAACGTCGGCGGCACGGTCGGCTTCTTGGCCAGGAAAGCAGCCGATTCAGGAGTAGGCATGGTGAGCGAGGTGATGGTCGTCGTTTGGGTATGGGAGATTGTGAGAGTGCGAGACTGGGATTGACACCAACTCGTCGCAACAATGTTGTCTGCGCTTCGCCGTAGGACCGGAAAGATTGAAGTCTAGCTCGGCAATAGGACGATAGCCATTGGTGCCTTAGGATTCAGTAATCCACATCCAGATAGTTAGTTATCTGGCGTATTACTAAGTATATCCTCACCGCCTGGTCCACCTACTGAGCTAATGCACCTACCAACCACGCTATTTTATTTTTTTCCTCTAGGAAGAGAATTTTGCCGTCTCAATTTTTTTTCCTCCCATTTATAGTCTTCTTTACCTCTCTTCACGTTTGCCCGTTTTTCATTCTACAACCTATCCGAAACTTTGTCAAAGTCGCCTGCATCTTGCTTCATTTGATTCTCTTGATCGCCTTTGTCGCTATACAATCTCTTTATCACCCCTCTCCCACACATTCACACATCAAAATGGGCAAGTCCAAGGAGCTCAAGGCGGCCAAGAAGGGCGAGAAGGCCACGAAGGTCGTCAAGGAGGTTGCCCCCGCGAAGGCAGCGGCGCCGGCCAAGGCTGCTAAGGCCACTAAGGTCACTAAGGAGGACAAGAAGTCGTCCAAGAAGTCCAAGAAGGAGGAGTCGGAGTCGGAGGACTCTGAGGACTCCGAGGACTCTGACAGCGAGAGCGAGGAGGACTCCGACGAGGAGTCCTCCGAATCGGAGGCTGAGGAGAAGCCCAAGACCAAGGCCAACGGCAAGACCAACGGCAAGGCTGCCGCCAAGGAGGAGGAGTCTGACTCCGACTCTGACTCTGACTCGGATGCCGACTCTGATAAGGAGGAGGAGCAGAAGACTGAGGAGAAGGAGACAGTGAGTATTCGTGTGGTCCACTGCTTCATTAACTACCCATACTAACTTGTCTAGACCGACTCCGACTCTGACGATTCGTCGGACTCGGACGCGGAGGAGGCTAAGGAGGAGCCCAAGGCCGAGGAGCTGTCGAAGAAGCGCAAGGCCGACGACGATGAGCCCGAGGTGGCTAAGAAGGCCAAGACCGAGCCGGAGAACGAGGCCTCGGCCACGCTCTTTGCCGGCAACCTGAGCTGGAACGTTGACGACAGCGTGCTGTACGATGAGTTCAAGGGCTACGAGGGCCTGACGGGTGCTCGTGTCATCACGGACCGCGAGACCGGCCGGTCGCGCGGCTTCGGCTATATTGAGTTTGACTCGACCGAGCACGCCCAGGCTGCGTACGACAAGATGGTGGGCTACTTTTTGGACGGCCGCGAGCTCAAGCTCGACTTCTCCACGGGCCGCAAGACCAACGACGCTGGTGCCCAGCGTGACACCCGCGCCAAGAAGTACGGCGACGTGACGAGCCCGGAGAGCGACACGCTCTTCGTCGGCAACCTGTCCTTTGACGCCGACGAGGATACCGTCTCGGCATTTTTCGCCGAGGTGGCCAACGTCAAGAGCCTGCGTCTGCCCACGGATATGTAAGCCTTTTCTTCTTTTGCTTGATGCGCTCGCGCACAGTTTTGCTGATTTGTATTAGGGAGTCTGGCCGCCCCAAGGGTTTCGGCTACGTCTCGTTTTACTCGGTGGAGGATGCCACCAAGGCCTTTGATGCCCTCAACGGTCAGGACTGTGCCGGCCGCAACGTCCGTCTAGACTACTCGACGCCCAAGCCGCGCAACGAGTTTGGTGGCGGTGGCCGTGGAGGCGGTCGCGGTGGCGGCCGTGGTGGCTTTAGCCGTGGTGGTGGTGGTGGTCGCGGCAGCTTCGGTGGCCGTGGTGGTGGCCGTGGTGGCGGTCGTGGCGGCAGCCGCGGCAACTTCCAGGGCAAGAAGACGACCTTTTAGGGGGTTGAGGAGGAGTGAACCGAGGGCAGGAGACGCGCGGCAGACGAGGACCTCGTGGTCGTCTTGTCTGTCCGGCTCTTGCTGCCTCGCCGCATAGCGATTTCCGGAGGGCTCGTGGGCACACCGTGTTGGTTTTGGCTTGGTTGGCTCGGCTCGGCTTGGGTAGTCTGGTCCTTGCGACTGTGACTGCTGGGCACTCGTGAGAGAAGGCTCTCCCCTCCCTGTCTTGTCCTCTGGACGGGACGGACGAGAGGAGGGCCGCGATGCTGCAACTGAGGGCTCGATCCTATCTGTGGGCTTTGGCTCTCCCTTCTTCTGGAGGGAGACGCCTGATGACCTGATGACTGGTTGGCTTGCTGGCTCTAATGGCTCTAATGGCTCGTGTGATCTCGTGCGTCCTTGAGGACACGTGAGAATTACGTGATGGGTTCGTCTCTTGTCTTTGTGCTGGATTGTATGAGGGTTTTCGGTTTCGGTTTTCGGATGTGAGGGTTTTTGCACAAAATATCTGTGGGCTTAATGTGCTGCCGAGGGCTCCAAGGCTTTGAGGGCTTTTGATCCGTGCTTGCGTTGTCAGAGGGGGCCTGCTTCCATGCCGGCCTCCTCACTTGACCCCGAGGGCTTTTACGTGAAGGGATACAGTGGACGAGGATAGAGATCTATGAGGTTTACTGCGACGATGTTGGTCTAGCTGGTAAGTATCTTGCGGAAAGCTGTCCCTTTTGTTTCCCTGGTCGATGTGTTCAGCCAATACCCTGATAGAGGCGGCGTTCCGGAATGGAAAAGTAAAAAAGTCTTTTTAAAAGAAACGCGTCCGAGATTTACACGTGATAATGCATCGTATTCAGCATCGAGAAAGCGCTCTGTTGGGCTCGCATATGTGATGGGGAAACTCCGCTGGATGTCCGTCTTTGTCTCTGAAGGCCAGCAATCAAGGCTTTCAAGAAGCCGATGTCGCAGTGGGCTGCCCTTGCCTGGAACTAGTTCCGGCATCCCACCCTGCCCGGTCCCACACTTTGCTTCCAGACGGCATTAGTCTCCGCAAGAGGCACCAGCGGTACATTGGTAATGTATCTTTTAGGACTCACGCGATTATCAGTAAAACGATCAGTACAAGATGATAGACGTTTTGCTCCATACACTCCGCTTGCACATAGTCCCTCGTACTCGTACCCAACACTGACAAGCACATTTAAAAGTACGACCACGGGTTCTCTCACCGAGATGGACGCGTAGACAAGTCTCTCCTCATGGGCTGACCGCCACGCCAAGGGCCTGGCCTCTGGCAATATAGATGCGCACGAATGCAGTCGCTGCGAGTCGCTGCGAGTCGCCACGGGCCACTGCGTCGCTGCAAACATGGGCCCCACCGCCTTGCAGGAGATACCACATTCTCCGTAGTTGTGCATACTGGCCGCATCCAGGGACAGGAGAATGCCGCCGAGTGCAAGGTCACAGACATTTGCAAACAATGAGAGCCACGATAAACAACAGAGCTCTACCGACAGTCGTATGAGCCGGACAAACACTCGTACTTGTACGCGCGGGGGCAGCCAAGTGGCCAGATCCCGATACAGTTGCGATACAGGAGCGATACACGGCGGCTGTGGCCATCCATTTCTCAGCTGACGTGGGAGGCTGGAGGCGGGCAGCAAAAGGTACGTATCTTACACGCCGCAGGCACCGAAATACGAGTCTCACGCAGTACACAATACGGTGTCCTCTGAGTCGACAAGACCACCGAAGTCGCAGCAACTTGGCACGCTTGTTTCACAGCCATTAACCTCTGTGGAGCTGCTTCCAACCAGCAGCAGTAGGACTGGCCGTCGCGCAGTCCTACAGGCTCCGTCCTTGCATCTGGTGTAGTGTTTTCCTGCACAAATCGCGTCATTGGTGCAAGAAGTGGCCGGGCCCGTCGACTCGGTGGTCTTACCGTTCCGCTTGCCTCCCTCGTAGAGCTAAAGCGCTAAAACCGCCTGTTTGCAAGGCGGCCCCCAACAAATTGCGTGGGCAAAATGACAATACAGTGAAAGGGGGGGTCACAGCCCCCCCCCCCGCCCGCCAACAAAACATCCCCTTTGATACGGAACGGAGAACGGCAGCTGGAGGCCCGTGAGATAAAGTGCGTTAGTCCCTAAAAGAGTCGCTGGCGCCGCCCTTGCAGCTATCGACAAAGCCTAGTGAAATCCCCCTTTCTGACCAAGTCGCTGCACTCGCTCTTCTTCTTTTTTCTGCTCCTGCATCCTCGCTGCACAGGACTTTTCCCGTCTTTGTCGACCAGAAGCGGAACGTGTGGCTGAAGCAACATACCAGAGCCCAAGCCAATGAGAAAAACCCACGCCGCTGCTTTTCCACCCTTTGGCCAATACCGCCTATCGGCACCGCCTCCGTTAGGCTCTGGACATTGGGCAGTTGACAAATCCGGCCTCGTGCACAGCGCAGTCGCGCCTGCTTGCATCACCTCGTTTTAGCCCAACCCCTCCTTCTTCTGCATCCTTTTCCGGGCTTTCCATTTCCGGTCTACATATTTACTTGAATATCGCCATTTCGCATTTTTCATTTCGCATTTTCGATTTTCTCTGGCATTTCCCGATTCTTCACCACTGCATCCACACCCAACATGAACTCCTCTCAACGAGACCCCCTGGCTAGGGTCCACGATCGCGTTGCCACCACTGCTACACCGCCCGCTAGCCGTGTGGCAAGAGGGACGGCCACAAACGAGATCGGCGACAGCAACATCCGCAACAATTTTCAAAGTCCCGCTTCGACGCGCCGCAACGACGGTCAGTTCCGTCACCGCAAGGCTGGCACCGACGGGCGGGAAGACCACGAGTCGCTGACGTCGGGCGCAGAGTCATGGGTCGAAATCGAGTCGCAGCCTTCGGAGTCGTCCATTTCGTCGATTGCCGACGAGATTGTCGTCACCGGCTTGCGCGTCGGCTATGGCAGCACCACCTTGGCCACGGCCCCGCCGCAGCGGCACCGACGTCTGCTACAGCAGGTCGAGGCGGCCCGGCAAGTCCCTGCCGCTCCTGCCACGCCCGCGGCCCCTCCGACTCCTAACACGCCTGCTACGGCTCTGGCTACGGCTGCCGCTGAGAGCAGCCAGGAAGAATACGACGAGACGGAGAGCGAGGAGGACCGTTTGATGACCAGCTCAACTGAACACATCCACGTCCGCCACGCGGGTACGCCACCTCAGCCCTTTGCCCTGCTGCAGCAGCAGGCCCAGGCCCGCATGCAACAGCGCGCAGCGGCCAGTGACGGCGACGACGAAGATGATGACGACGACGGCACCGCTCTAGGCACGCCCGCCGTCGGCCCACGTACTTTCCGCCCGCAGCCCAACGCCTTTTCGCACCCGCCGCACCACCTGCAGCAGCAACAGCAACAGCAACATAGCTCCATGCCTTCGCCTGCCCACCAGCACGTGGCTTCGTCGTCTTATGGCCGCCCGGCATCGGCAACTGCCCGCACCAGCTCACGTGCCGGCTCGCGCGCATCACGCGGCTCCGGCTCACCGCACTTTCTCGGATCGACGTACCCCCCGTCGCACGAAGACAATGATGCGGCGCTGCGTGCGTCGCTGACGACGCTGCTCTCGTGTGCGGCGGCCGCTCGGGGCCTGTCCAAGAAGGAGACAAGTAGCAGCGGCGGTGCATACGGCGAATCGTCGGCCGTGCCGTCGGCCGGGCTGCGGCCCAGCAACCAGCCCATGGGCCTGCGGCTTGCACCCGAGTCGGAGCTCATGGCGGACGCGTCCCCGGTTAGCCGATCACACCTCGCCTTCCAGACACCACCGCGGCCAGCAGCCATGCCGCCTGCCCACCGCAGCGGGATCCGCCAGAGTGGACGGTCGGGCAACGCGCGGGGCACGTCGTCTTCGCGGAACAGTGCTGTGAGCGCGGTGTCGTCTCTGAACAAGAGCAAACGGGCAGCCAAGAGAAAGCGGTCGTCCGCAGCAGTGTACGGCGAGGGCTCCGTGACGACGTATCTGACGCCGACGGTGCTCACATGGGTGGTCAGCGCCGGCGTGGTCGTGCTGGTATCCGTCGTCGGCTTTGGTGCCGGCTATGTGCTCGGCCGCGAGGTCGGCAAGCAGGAGGCCGTCTCGTCCGTGTCGTCGGCGGGCGCCCTGGGCGGCAGTGCGGCGTCGAGTGCGGCATCCAACGCGACAACGTCGTGCGGCCACGAGATTCTGCGCTCTTCGACGGGCAGTACCCTGCGGCGGTTCCAGTGGGGGACCAGCATGGCGAAGAGTGTGGCCGCCTAGCGAGAGGAATTTTGCTCCTCTCTCCCTTTCTCTTTCTTTTCCTGTTTTCTTTTTCTGTCTCTTTTCTCTCTTTTTTCTTTTGGGATGCGCAGGCGCATGACGAGACACGGGATCTCCAACACCACTCGACGGACAGGCGCGAGTCGGAACGCATTCGTACGCGGCAGACAGAGGTCTGGCCGCCCACATTCGGCATACCCTTTACGCACAGTTTGGATCATGGCTGCTTTTCTTTGCTTTTCTTTGCTTTTCTTTGCTTTGATTGCTACGACTGCTTCGGAGGACGTTCGCTCTGGGCGGGTGCATTTACGGACAAATGAGGACTCATGTTTTGCTTTTACAAACGCACGTACTCTTCTTGACGCCTAGGATCAAGATCAGCGAATAGCACAATACCAATCACCACAATCATCCCTGGACCATGGCCTTGTTTTCGTGTTTTCGTGCTTTCGTCTCCATTGCTACCGGTTTCTATCCACACCAAAAAGCATACTGACCAGCGTACAGCAGCTAGAACCAAAGCAATGCAAACTAACATATCAGAGGCTGCTGGACCTCTTCCTCAGGACACCTCTCGTCTTAGGACAGCGAACTCAGATCCAGCGGCACGCTACTGCCCCGTCCAGCACGATACCGCTTGATGCCGCCAAAGTACTCCCGCACCTTGGGCAGTTGGTCCTCGCCCACAAACCGCCACCGGTTGTCATTGACAATGTAGCGCGTGCCGCCGCCCGTAACCGGCCGCGGCGAGAGCGTGCCGCTCGCGTTGCGCGTGGGCGACGGGGCAGCACCGCTGCTGCCGCTGCCGCTGCCGTTGGGGGCCAGCGTGTAGGCCGACGGGTCCAGCATGGAGACGCGCATAGCGGGTGGCAGGGTCGCGGGATACCCGTTGTGGCTGGCAGCCAGAGCAGCGCCGTTGCCGCTGCCGTTGATGGGCGGCAGGAGCGAAGAGTAGTTTGGGTTGGCCACGACAGGCCGCGGTGCCTGGCTTGGCGGTGGTGGCGGTGGCGGCGGCGCAGGCGGCGCAGTAGCCGGCGATGGAGGACGGGCAGATGGCGGTGGCGGTGGTGGCGGCGGGGGCGGTGGTGCAGCAGAGGGTGACGGAGCGGAAAACGTTGGCGGCGCTGGCGGTGCCGGCGGTGGTGGCGGTGCCGGCGGGGGCGCCGAGGCCGACGGCGGCGGGGGCGGTGGTGGCGCAGGTGGAGGAGCCGCCGGAGAGGCTGCCCGCTTCATGGCCTGTGCGGCGATCTGGCTAAAGGCGCTGGGAGCCGGAGAAGAGAAGGAGGGCGGCGGCGGCGGTGGCGGTGGTGGCGGAGGTGCCGGCTGGGACGACGGCGGCTGCGCGCGTGCGGACGGGGCGCCAAAAGAGAGCATGGGTGGTGGCGGCGGCGGCGGTGCGGGTGGTGCCGAGGGGACCGGGGGCGCAGAGGCAGACGGGATCGGGGGCGCCGCCAGCGAAGGGATGGGCGGCGCATGGCTGTGCGGCAGGGGCGGTGCCGACAAGGCCGAGACGGACGCCGAGGGTTTCCTGGATCCCGGCGGCGGTGGTGGCTTCTTGCCAATGGGCGGCGGCGGACCCTTGTTGATGATCATCTGGGAGGCGGACGAGAAGGGCCGATGCGCCTCGCCGCGCCCCGAGACCTTGCGCAGGTTCGCAATGGACGGGTGGAAGGTCGGGCCAGCCAAGTGTGGACGGTGAGGCGCGGCCGTTGCGGGCGGGCTCGGGGCTATCGGGGCCGGCGCCGAGGGCCGGCTGGGCATGCTGGGGATGCGAGGCGCCGCGGCGGCGGGCGGTCTGGGCGCGCCAAAGGCCGGAGGTCGGGGGGCACTCGAGCGGGCGTCCTCGGGGTCGGAGAGGTAGGAAGAGTGCGAGTCGGCTGGTTGCGTTAGCACACGGACAAGAAAAAGAACAATAGAACGCACCTCCAGTCTTGACTCCGCCGCCCGTCTTGCGCAGCTTCGGCATGCCGCCTGCAAAGAGACCGGCCAGCTGCGGCGCACCGCCCTCGAACCCGCCGCCGCCGCCGCCGCCGCCGCTACTGCCGCCCAGATCACTGTTACTGCGAGCGCGGTTGCCTGGCGGCGGCGGAGCAAGGCCCTGGCCGGGTGGCGGTCGCGGAATGCCGGGGATCGCGGGAGCGCCGCCCAGCGGTGACGGACCGGGGCCACCAGATACCTTGCCGACAATGGGCGCGGAACGGTCGTTGGTCACCGTCTTTCTCAAGGCCCTACCCTTGTGGATGTCGCCCAGGAGAGCGTTCTATGGATGGGAGGTCAGAGAAGAGGGGCGAGGGGCAGAGAGAATGCAGTAGAGGAAACCTACCACGTTCTTGTTGGCCGGCGGACGATTGGGCAAGCCGCCCGGCGGAGGCGGCGGCGGCGGAGGCCCACCCATGCCGCCCGGTGGAGGCGGCGGCGGAGGCGGAGGCGGAGGTGGCGGCGGCGGCATGGCAATGGCGGATCGATGCTCGCGTGAAGACCAGACGGAGAGGAGGAAGAGGGAAAAGCCCAAGCAACCGGGCGCTGATCAATAGAGACGGCAAGGGCAATGGGGGATGATGATCGGAAAAGACTAAAGAAATAGAATAGGAATCCGAGGCGGCGAGCACAAGAACCGAGACAGCGCGCGGCGCGGCGAGAGCGACAAAATGGATGATGTGGAAAGATGGATGGTGGGCTGTGACGACGAGCAAAAAGCGAAAGGCAGCAGCAACCCAGTGCTTGGCGCTGTCGAGGCTCGTGCGCCACAACGGCGGTGCCCTTGGATACAGTGTATAGACTGTGCGCGGACTGTGCTGCGGGTGTTGGCAATGGCTGCAAAATTATTCGGCGACTTCGACGGGAGTGGTGAGGTTGGCAGCACCCCAATACCACACACCACACACCATGTTCTATGCACGGATAGGCGGGCGGCCGCGGCAACCGGCGCTGCGGCGGGTGCTCGAGGAGGTTGGGCTGGCGGCGACGGGCAGAGGGACGGGACAGCGGGCGCGGCTGTCGCAGATTCGTCGACCTTTGGTGGTGCAGACGCCGCGATGGCGGAGGATGGCGACGATGGCCGCGACGGCCACCAAAACAAAGTACCAGACCACGCCGGCCCCGGCGACTCCGATGCGGACGGCCACGACGACCACATCGACTGCCCCGAATGCCCCGAGCGCCCCGAGTGCCCCGACCACACCCCTCCCTGACCTCGACCGCGTGGCGGCGCTGGTGCAGGGAGCGTGGCGACGTCTGCTGGACCAGCCGGGCACGCCGACGGAGCCCGAGACGGCCAAGGCGCTGCAGATCTGCCGCGAGGCCGCCGAGCTGATCATGGACGAAGCGGTGCAGCCGCAGCTGAACAGCATGGACCACCAGGCCGACACGGCCGCGTCGGCCCTGCTGGGTATGGAGGGGCGGCGGAAAAAGGAGGCGGCCGCCAGTCCGGCGACCCCCCCGGCCCACCCGCGCCTGCGCGACGTGGTCAGCCAGATCTCCGACGCCGCGTACGCCATCGTCACCGACGCCCGCGTCGCCCTCTCGCCCACCCTGCTGGCCCAGTACGTCGACATCCAGGCGCGGCTGGGCCGGCCGGCGTCGCTGCCGCACATCTTTGACGTCTACGCCAGCAGCGGCCGGCGCCGCATGCCGCCCGTCGACACGGCCGTGGCCGACGAGGCCCTGACCGCGGCCATGGCGGCGCGCGACCTCGACGCGGCCGTGGGCGTCGTGGAGACCACGTACGCGGCGCCCGCGTTTGTGCGCGACAAGGTGCTCCGCCAGGGCCTGCTGCCCGCGTTTGCCGTCGTCGGCGTGCCCGTGGCCACATACGCGCTGGCGGTGCAGCTGGCCACGATGCAGACCATGCTGGACACGACGTCGGCCACGGCCATGGCCTTTGCCGCCATCCTGGCCTACATTGGCTTCACCGGCGCCATTGGCGCCGTGGCCAACGCGACCGCCAACGATCAGATGCGCCGCGTGACGTGGGCGCCGGGCACGCCGCTGCGCCAGCGGTGGCTGCGCGAGGCGGAGCGCGAAGCGCTGGACCGCGTGACGTGTGCCTTTGGCTTCTCCGAGGCGCACCGCTTCGGTGAGGAGGAGAGCGCCGAGTTTGAGGCGCTGCGCGAGTACGTCATGCGCAAGGGCATGCTCATTGACCAGACGGAGATGCTCGAGGGCATGAGTTCGTGAACAGACACAAAGACACACTCCAATACAACTGTACACTCTGTGGGCATTTTCATTGCTTCAATGATGTCATACTGTTCTACACGTTTTCCTTTTTTTTTCGGTCCATTGCCGCCTACACGCCTACCCGTCCGGCCTGGCCTACCTGATAGATCTCACCTGTGAGCGCGTCGTCGCTCCGCAACACCGGCCACGAGCCCGCAGCCGCCTTGGCCAGCACCACCTCGAGCTTGGTCCCCAGCACCTTGAACGTCGACCGCGCCGGGTCAATGGCCGCGTACAGTGGCACCGTCTGCCGCAACCGCTTGGGAGTCGGCACGTCCGTCGTCGGCAGGTCGAGGTCCACGGCGTGCTCCGAAAACTGTATGATGGCGGCCGCCTTGTCAATCTTTTTGAGGAAAAAGGACGCCGTCAGCGCCGCGGCCGATTGATAAAAGTCGGTGCGGACCGTGTCGAGCAGTTCTTCCGTGCCGGCCGCGCGTTTCGCAGCCGCCCGTCCGCTGCCGACAAAGAGGTGGTGTGGCTTGGTCTGACAGCCCTCAATCTTCATAAACTGGTCAAACTCGAGCACTCGCCGCCGGCAGCAGCTGTAGCCCTTGCTGCCCTCGTGGAAGATGGGCACGCCCGGGTGGTGCACGCAGGTCTCGCCGGTGCGCGCGGCGCCGGCCTTGTAGGTGGCGCCGCAGCCACGCCGCCGACAGAGGCGGCCGTCGGGAATGGCCAGCGTCGGGTCGTCGTCGTCGGACTCGGGCGGCGGCGGCGTGGCCGCGGATGGCGCCGCCACGGCAGGCCGGGCAATGGGCGATCGTGGCACGGTATTGGCGGCGTCCACGGCTGCCGCTGCCGCTGCGGCCGCCGCCGTCATCTTGGGCGCCTCCTTCTTCTCGACCTTGGGCGGCAGGTCGGTCGTGCTGTGGGTGCCCTGCGTGCACGGCTCAATGTCCATAAACTCTTCAAACGTGAGGACACGCGGCTTGCAGCAGGCCCAGCCTAGAGGGCGACGCGGTTAGCTCGAGGACGGCAATGCCAGAAAGAGCGGCTCGTCTTGCATCATCGTCCGCCTACTCCGTACCCTTTTGCCCTTCGTGGAAGACGGGCGCGCCCGGGTGGTACCGGCACACCTCGTCGGCGGCCGTGTACAGCTTGCCACAGCCCTGGTGCACGCATTTCTGGGCCATGGCGGGTGCCTGTGGTCGATCGTGTCGGTCGTGTCGGTCGTGTCGGTCGTGTCAAGTCGTATCGGTCGCGTCGGCTTCTGGTCGGCTGTCTGTGCTCTGTCCGCGTGTAAATCAAACGACAGAATGGGTAAATCGGTGCGCGGGAAAGAAAATGTAGAAAAGGCAATCGGGAATCCGCAAGCCAGCTTCGGTGCTCACAAGTCCCCGCCTTCTTCACAGGGGGCCTGGAACGGACGGCCGTCTTCCGAGAGCTTCCATGAAGAGCAACACAAAAAAACTCGGCGGGTTTAGCGGCCGTGCAGCTTACTGTGTGGATACGGTACGGGCAGTTTGCTGCTCAATTTGCCCAGTCTCACTCTGTGCTTTGTGCCTTTGGGCGAGAGCAGAGGAAGGAACAAAGACGGCCGGCTGCTTCTTCCTCATGGTGTCTCACCACCAGTCGGTCATTCCGGCACGATCGATGCCAGACGAAAATCAGCGCGGCCAAGGCACTGAAGCAGACAAGCCAGCTGCAGAATCACCCCTCCAACACCGCCAGCATGGTTAAGAGCGCCGGCCGGCCACCGCCGGTAGACCCACATGCCTCCCCAGTTGGAGTTCCAGCATGTCGGTCACTAGCGTTCGGGGAAAAGGTGCAGATGCTGATTCACGAGACTGCTCCTTGTTGATCATGTCACACTGTCTTGGAGATCATGATGAAGATCTTTCTCGTGCTTGGCAGCCCTTGAGGCGAACATACTTATCAGCCTCGGCTCTGGGAGTGGTTGTCTTGGTCTGGCGCGTCAGAGAGACGCTGTTCACAGATTTCGAGGCGGTTGAGGGAGTTCTGTGGCTTGTCCCGATCACGTGCATCCAATGAACCCCACTAGAGCTTTCCGTGCCAGAAATGCCACGCAGCTTTCGGCAGCCGATGACAACCTTCTCGACATGCGCGCCTCATTCCGCCTGCTGCAGCAGTGCCGCATCACACTGTTCACACGCGCCCACTGCGGCCTGTGTGTGCAGGCACGCGCAGTGCTGTCCGACGTGTGGGATGCACGGCCCTTTGCGTTTCAAGAGGTCGACATTATCCAGCCGGCCGCTCAAGGCTGGCGAGATCTGTACGAGATGGACGTGCCAGTGGTGAGTTGCTTATCTTTTGCTTGGGTCCTGAACTTCCTGACCGCCAGATCCACATCAGCAAGGCCGCCGCGCCCGACGAGGACCCCCTCCGCGCCTCCAAGGCCGTCAAGCTGATGCACCGCTTCTCGCCCGACGACGTGCGTGCCCAGATGGACCGCGTCGAGAGCCAGGTCTAGCGCTGTGCTGGCGCCTCCGCATGCGGGCTAGTCTGTCCGTCTTCGTTCGTCCCGGCTAAGCTGTTCCCCGTGCCGTTGCGACCGCTGCCGCTGCTTCCGCCTGCAGGCCCAACACGTCCGTCGACACATTGACCATGCCGAAACCGGCCGCCGCATAGTCGCGCGCCTGCGTGGCCGTCGCCGCATACACACCGCACACCCGCCCGGCGGTCTTGGCGGCGGCCAGCGTGCGAGCCAGCGCCGCGCGCACCGGTTCCGGGACGACGCCGTCGGCGCCAATCGGGTGGCCCAGGTTGTTGGCGAGGTCAAAGGGTCCGACAAAGAGGCCGTCCACGAGGGGCGCAATGGCCTCGACGGCATCCAGGGCCTCGCGCGTCTCAATCTGAACGAGCACGAGCGTGCCGGCGTTGGCCTGGTCGCGGTACTCGATAAACGAGGGGAGGCGAGGTTGAGCCGTGCCGGCGCTATGGTCGGGTCGTCCGCGGAAGCCCTGCATGGCCAGCGGCGAGCCGAAGCCGCGGCGGCCGTGCGGCGGGAACTTGCAGGCGGCCACGAGCGCATGGACCTCGTCGACGGTGCGGATCAAGGGGGCGACGATCTAGTAGGGGTGAGTCCACAGGGTGGCGGCAGAGGGGGAGAGCATGGACGTACGCCGTGGGCGCCCGCGTCGAGCGCGCCTGTTTCAGTAGTGACGCATTAATATAGTCTTGCCACGGTAAACCAAGGAAACGAATACAAGAGTACACACGCTTCACCATCCACGGCTGAAAGTCGGGGATGCGTACAATCGGCGACGCGCCTTCGGCAGCAATGACCGGGACGATCTCGTGCATGGCACCGTCTACCGGTCCGTGTCAGTATGGTCTATCGGGCCTGCACCGTCTGCCGACAACAGAACAGCAGAACAAGAGAACCCACCATCAATCTGTCCATGTTCGCAGTCTACCAGCACCCAGTCAATGCCCGGCGTCCGTGCCAGCGCCCGCGAGATGTTGGCGCCCGGCAGCATCTGCCACAGTCCCAGGCTGGCCGGGCCGCCCTCGGTCGTCAGTCGCCCAAAGGCCTGCTTGAGGGGGTTGGCCTGCGCCATATCGACGGCCGGTCCGACGGTCGGCCCTGTCTGGTAGGCGGCGGTCTGTGTCTTGAAGACAGCATGCCGGCAGGCCATTCGTGGGAGACCACCGGCTCCCTGCAGACCGCGCCAAAGTGTCGACAGTATGGGAACGCGCGCAGATGCCATGGCGCTGGGATGTCGGCAGGTCAATGTCGGCCAGCCAATTTGTTGGTGCGGTGCAAAGTGTAAGCGGGGCGCCACGGGGGAAATAGCGACATGCCGACTGTTCACCAGCACCACATTTTCGACTTGGTATGGAGCGGTTTACCCTCTTGGGATCAGGCCTTCTCAAAGTCTACGCCGAAAGTTGCAGTATAAACAACACATCCATGACTTGCAGCAGTGAACAGCCGTCCTCGTCAACGTCTTATACCATTGTGGCTGGTGCTGTCTGCGCCACAAGCCGTCAAAACTAGCCTCGTGCTCCGCTACACTCTGCCGCCGACTGACTGCACCACGACAGCGAGCAACCGGCGGCCCTCTGTACCGACCTTTCCCCGGATACGAGACCCCGATAGATACCCTTCACCTCCGTCCGTTTCCGCGCCTGCCTGCTCCTTTCCCTTCCCGAGCAGAGAGTGGTCCCGCCCCGCAAACCGCGCCCCCCCAAAATGGCCGCCCTTCTTCACGGCTACGTTGAGAGTATGTCTGGCGACTCTTGACAGCCCGTGACGTCCCTGTCGCGTGCTATTGCTAACACTCTCTAGAGAAGGTGCTCGTGCTCACCGTCGACTCCCGCATCCTGGTCGGCACGTTGGCTTGCATTGACAACTCGACGAATCTGGTGCGCCTATCTACTGTTTGGCATTCTCCTGACTTCCTGTCCTAATATTTGCCCGCAGGTCCTCCAGTCCGCCATCGAACGAGTCATCAACACGCCAGACGACGCCGAGCCGTCAGCCGAGGTGCCGCTGGGACTCTACATTGTACGCGGCGACAACGTGTGCACGGTCGGACTGGTGGACGAAGAGCTGGACGCGTCGATCAACTGGACAAAAGTCAAAGGCAGCGTAATAGGAACGACAAAACACGTCTGAAGAAACCGGACCTGGCCAACGGCGGACGCCGCGCCGAGAGGCCGCGTGGATGCCGCGGCACCGCGAGGGCGTCTCAAGGCAAAAAGGACCGCAGCGAGGAGCCGCCGCCGTCTGGGTGGGCAGAACATTCTGGACGTGCCCGACGTCTTCGGCCAGGCACTGGAGGCCATGGTGAAACGCACTAGGCGGTAGATCTAGATATACGAGGCTCAGACCCTGATGCCAGATCACACGCAAAGATACCCAAAAGCTGGAAATACACATTAAAAGTACCCAAAGACACTCTTATGCAAAAAGCTTCTGCAGCAGGTACGTGGCAAAGGCTGCCTCGCCTGGCGACCCGATCATGCGGTTGATGCGGTTACCGCGCGTCGTGCTCAGCCAGCCCATGGTGTCGCCCGCGACCTCACCAACGAGGTCTTCGGCATCGCTAGGACCCGCTGCCGCCGCCGCTGCTGCTGCCGCCGCCGTGAGCGCCGCCGTGGCTGCCGCCGCCTCCTCATCGCTGGCCTTGCCGCGCCCGCGCCGGTCGACCACGTGCAGCCCGCGCGTCCATTGGCCGGCCGTCTCCACGCGAATGTCCTCGGGCACAGCCACGGGCGTCCACGCGGGGTCGTCGTGCAGCAGCATGTACCAGATGCAGAGCGGGTCGTGCAGCGAGAGGGCTGGCTGGCCGTTGGCATCGACCTCGCCAATCGACTCAATCTTGCGAAACGTGCCGTGCATAAACGAATGTACCCACCGGGCGAGCGGGCTGCCGGCGCTCTGGGCCGCGGCGACACCGCGGTTGAACTCGATCTCGTTGAGCACGTGGCGCGTCGTAATGTCGAGCGGGAAGAGGGACAGCTTGAGCTGGCGCGACAGGCGTGCCGGGTACGGCGGCAGCACCGACTTTCCGTGCAGCAGCGGCGGCATGGTGGAGGCAGGCACCAACGAGGTCAGGGCGTAGACGCGGGCGGCGGCGACGGCGTCGGCGTAGCAGTTGAACTCGGATGTCGGCGTGATGTTGCCGGGCAGACTAATGGTGCCGCCCATGACGACCACCTCCTTGACGCGCAAAAAGGCCTCTGGATCCTCGGAGGCGGCGAGCGCCAGGTTGGTCAGCGGCCCGATGGCGACAATGGTAATGGTGTCGGCGGGCTCCTCGCGCAGAATCCGGAGCATCTCCTTGTGCGCCGCCACGCGCGACGGCTGAAAGTAGGCCGAGAAGGACAGCTCGTCGGCCGTCGTCGCAGCCGTACCGGGGTGCTCCTCGGCAAAGAGCGTCTTCCACGTGTCGGCCGGCGTGAGGTCAGGATGCTAGAGGTCCCATCAGCCATGCATTCAGTGTCTTTGTCCTCTCAGGTCATATCCGCACTCACCGCTTCGTGCACCCCATGCAGGCCGTCTGCGCCGTCTGCTCACCCGTCAGCCAATTGTCCGGCGGCCGTCAAATGTCTGCCAATCGTCTGCCAGCACACGTACGGAAGTGGTCTGCCATCAGCAGCTCGTCCTCCAACGGCCGCTCCGCCCCCAGGGCCACGATCGGCTTGAAAGCCTTGAGGGCCCCGAAGTTGACATTGCCTGCCCGGCCCGTCGCCGCGCGCCAGGCCATTTCCTTTTCCAGCACATGGAAGAGAGCTACCACGTTCCGCAGGCAGCTGTGCTGTTAGCAGGATGCGGTCACTTGCGTCACGCCACGCCTCCCATCCCGCGCCGGCCTACCGCCCCCCGGTCTGCCACCCACGCACCTCTGCAATGCTACATTGCCATAGGTCACCGACAGCATCACGACCTCCAGCTCATCTGGCGTGGCGCTGAGCGCCAGCAGCATCGCCAGTACATCGTCCACGCCTGTGGACAGCGGGCATCGCCATCAGCACGTGACAGACATACACCCAATAGGAGATGCTGCTTACCCGGATCCGTGTCGATGATGATGCGGTTCTTGGGTGCCATTCTGTTGGTTGTCTGGTGTCAACTCTTTTGTCGTTTACGATTCGATTTCCGACCCGATTACCGATTTCCGCACTTTGCTCTTCCCCCAGGTTGGGAAAGTACGATACGCAATTTGATGGCTCCAGGCTGCACAAGCTCACCGGTGGACCCAATCAACGTGCCGGCCTTATCAATGCCCCTCGCACTGTCTCGCCGCTGCGGCACGGCTGCCAAGCGGAGACGGATTCCGATGCCAGAGCGGAGTACGGACGATGGAGGGTATTACAGAGTGCTCCGTAGCAGAGATCGAGCATGAGCACTGGCTCTTCCTGCACCCGCGCTTGCCGTTCCATTTGCTCGCACGGCCCTCTGACTAATGGCTCTGCCAAGATGAGTCTGGCTGGCAGATTCTCAAGACCACGAGGCTTGGCAAAGTAGCCCATAATACCAGTACCCCGTACTCCGTTCGATTCTTGGATGTCACGGCTTGGCCACGCTGTGCAATGCAATGATATTGCTTCTGTCCACAGTCAACCTCCACAGTGCGCATGCCAGGTCCTCGCACCTCGCACCTCGCACAAACGCAAACCGACTTGACACAGGGGCTTTGGATAGCGCGGCCAAGATGTGACGGAAAAAGCGACGTAGTGAGAGGCAGGGAGACAAACAGGACAGTCAGACCCAACTCCGGAATCCAATAAACGCTCGCGCACGTATTAACCCCCCCGTGACGCTCGAAAATATTGCCAAAAAGTAAATTTTACTTCAGATTTGCACAGAAGCTGGAGCCACCTGTTTATTTCCACCTGCCCCAGTCGCGCCTGCCCCATCACGCCTCCCCGTCCTTAGCCTGATTCGTAAAGAGCTCCTTCTTGACTCGGAACAATCTGTCCACAGCGAAATCGATACACTGTCAACTATCCTTTTTTCCCTTCTCCTCGGATCGCTGCCTCTTTGCCTCTCTTCTCGCAGCCCCTTTCCGACCCCTTCATCATCCTCGCATCCATTCGCGTCGCTGCTCTGCTACCATACAGCACTCCTTTTACATCGCGACCCCTGTACGGTCATTTCGCGCCCTTCGCCACAGCAACACTGTCCTCTTCTCGACCTCACTACGCGAACTACTTCGACCTGCGTTTCGGCAGCATCCAACACCCGCTCGGTGCCATCACCTAATCATTGTTTGTCGACCCCCATAAATTTGGCCATTGTCGGGTTTCTTTTCTACTTGAAAGCCATCCACATCCATCACGCCGACCACTACCAATCGTTCCTCTTCGAGCCACGTCTCCTCGAACTACACTTCCTGGGACACAACTACGCTTCGTCAGACAGAAGCTCGTCTCGCGTCGCACTCGCGAGAACTCATATCGGTCCCTCTATACTTCGCTCGGTGTCTTCATCATGGGTGTCTCGCTGTCCACGCTCGTCGGCTGGGTCGCTGTTCTCGGCATTTTTGGGGCCTACAGCTTCCGGGAATGGACCAGAAGTCAGCAGTTGTCCAAGACGGCACCGCAACGCCAGCGCCCGGAGCGCCATATCGCACCGTCGCGCAAGGAGATCAAAGAGCCCAAGGCGAAGCGGACACGCAACGATGCGCCGCACGGCGCCAAAACAGCGCCTGCCGCCGGGGCCGTCGCGCCGCCTGCCATCACCTACAGCTACAGCTCCGATGATGATGCTGCCAGTAACCGCGAGTTTGCTCGCCAGCTCGCTAGCGTGAAGCAGGGCACGAAATTCACTGGCAAGACCAAGGACGAAGCTCGCCAGAAGAGCGTAAAGCAGTCCCGCGCCGAGAAGCTGCCCACCGCCGTGGACAACGCCATTGTCATCTCGGCGCCCTCGTCCACCGCTGGCATCGATGCCGACGACGACCGCTCATCGGCCGCCTCGCCCATCCTGGCTGCCACCGTGGACAGCAACGTCAACGACATGCTTGAGAAGCCGGCCCCCGGCCCGTCCGTCCTGCGTCTGACCGGGACCGAGGAGAAGAAATCGGCCAAGGACAAGAAGCCCAAGTCGGCGCCCGAGCCGGCCGAGACAAAGAAGCAGCGCCAAAACCGGAAAAAGGTTGAGCAGGCCAAGGCTGCTCGCGAGGAGGCGGAGGTTGAGCGGAAGACCAAGTTGGAGGCTCAGCGGCGCACCGCGCGCCAGGCCGAGGGCCGGGCTGCCAAAGACGGCTCTGCCTTCATGGTGGCACAAGTCAACGCATCAAATGCGTGGAAAAGCAACGGCGTGAAGTCGTCTGGCACAGCCCCGGTCAGCGACAGCTTTATCCCCTCGCAGCCGCTTGACACGTTTGACTCCAACGCCGTGCAGACGGACGCGTCCAAGTCGTCGGCGCGATCGGCCGATAAGGGCGAGGACTGGATGTCGTCGCTGCCGTCAGAGGAGGAGCAAATGGAGATGCTCCGCAAGGAGGAGGACTCGTGGAGCACGGTCAAGACCAAGTCGCGCAAGGCCAAAGCTGCCGAGGCGAATGAGAACGTGCATTCTGCTCCGGTCGCCAAGGAGGTGCCTATCACGAGCACTGTGTCCTCGGCGGCACCGAGCTCAAAGAGCCAGAGCACAAAGACGTTTGCTACGCACAAGTCGTCTTTTGCCGCCCTGAGCACCGAGGTGGCTGCCGAGGAAGAGGAGGAGTGGGATGTGTGAGCATTCGCTTCTGTCCCCTACACCGTGCGGCACAGCTTTCGAGGAACCCCGCTTCTTTGCGACGGGCGAGAGCAGCGGCATGTGGATGTGTGCGCCGGCATGCACCGCCATGTGCCAGCACGCATCAGCACGGACGCGCCTGCGTCAGCTCCATGTATATATTATGGTGATACGAAAGGCGTGCAAGACGGCGGGCACGAATGTGTGCCTTGGGAAGACAGGCCCGAACTGTTTCAGCTTTGATGCATCCTGCCAGAGTTGCATCCGGGGATATTCCCCTCTGATTTTGATTTTGCTTTGGAGTCGTGGACAAGAGAAAAGGGCCTTGTTAAAGGCCTAATTGCGCCTTTTCTCTTTACTTTTCCCATTCACTCATGTTTGCAGCTTGGCAGGAACGACAACCCAATATCCAGATGTATGGTAGCAAGCGAGGAGATACCGCAGAATTCACAGTGACTGCCACGACAATTGACAGTTGCTTTGGTGTTTGATTGTCCCGAGAAAGATGTATGCCGTTTGCAAATGTTGTGCCGGTTGAATAGACTCTTTCCTCCTCTTGGCTCACGCCGATTCTTGCAGCCACTCATGTGGGAGGTCCAACCAAAATATTGCTTACGTGAAAGCAGACCTTGTGGGGTGACGCGCTGCCTACCATCTCTCCTGGGGCCCGAGGCGGATACGGAGATCGGCCAGGGGCAAAGCGGCCTGGGGATATTCAGGGCGGGTGGTTGAGGCTGTGTACGGGTGAAGGATCGTCTCAAACGGAAACAGGTGGACGAGCAAGACCCGGAATACAGGCGGCACCCACCGACGGCTGCTTTGTTTTGTGCAAAAACGAGATAGTGGGTATATGAGAAACAAGAGGTCCACGTTGTGCTCCGTAAGGGTGCGGAGTAAGATACGAACGGAGTACTCCGCAGCCAAACAACAAGGCACACACGAGGCAACCCGAAGGCTCCAAGCACAGTGGCTTACAGTAGCCGGGAGACTAAAACGCCACAAGCAGGACTTGGGGGACTGTTTCCCTCGCGCTGCGACCCCTGTTTGGACACCAGAAAAGGCCGTCTGTCCCCTGTCCAAACATGACGAGGGGTCTTCCTTTTTTCCCCTTCTCACGTAAAACGGCGCGCATGCGACGTGCTTGTCTGCCAAGCTCGTTAAATTTGATCCGTGGTCCATCGTATGGTCGCAGGGCCACGAGAACCAGGCGCAGTTGTAATTCTCGCGTCAGATCGGTTGCAGTCGCTCCCAAGGCGCAGCGAGATGCGTTGTCAACGCGAGGCCGTGTAAAAAAGGAAATGGACCAGCCGCCAGACACCCGCATATCGCAGACGCGTGCATATACTTGATTCAGCCTGCCTCTTGCGGAAGGCGCAGCCCGGGGCGCCGGGCGCCTGGCGCCTGGCCATCGACAGATACTCACATAATTAGCCAGCACACTATTGCCCGTCGCTAACTCAAACACGTCGTAATCCTCTGGACCTGTTCTGTAGCGCTACGGTGCAAATTGCATCTCTGGTTTCACCCCCTCTTTGCACCCCCCTTGAATGCGACCTCTTTGTCCCAAAGTCCCCTAACCTGGGCTAAACATCCCTCCCGCATTCTCCCCGTACTCTGCATTCTGCAGTCTGCACGCAGTCGTTTCCCCCTTCCCGTTCTCTTGCGTCTTTCACGGGGTATTCACTGTAACTCCCCCGGCTCTGTTTTCCCGTTCTTTTGTCGCGCTTTGTTCCTTTCCTGAAGACGACGACGGGACGAGACCGCCAGCCCTTTCTCGCACCTTGACGGATCCCTGACTGGCCCTCGCCAAAGACACCGCGTCCTCGAGCGTCGGAAAACGGACTTCTCTCGGATCCATCTTCTCCACCAAGCCGGTCGCTAAAGACAACCCGAACCTTTGCAAAAGGCCCAACGCCTTCAACCGAGTCCTCGCCGTCCCCTTTTCCAATCCCGCGTCTGTGTTTCCAATTGTTGTGGCAACACCAATCCGAGGGACTACACACCCATCTGCTGGGATTTCATTTTCACCGTCTTTTCGCGCCATTTCCTTTTGTCGCATCTCTCGACAACAATTCTCTAGCACTTTCTAATTGACACCGAACCGACCTACACAACACTGAGAACGCTCGCTCGATTTTCGGCAGACCAAAGTTGCCTTTTTCGCCTTTTCCGCCTTACTAGGCTAAAGCTGCAGAGTCGGCCACCACCGAAACCTGTCCTAAACCAACCCAGCTGGACCGCTCGGCCGCCCAACCAACTCGTCCACTTGGGCTGAAGCTTTTTGGTTCGCAGCTCGCCACGGCTAGTACGGCGAGTGTTGCCATTCAATTCGCGCAAGCGCTGCACGTCGTCTGCGGTGTGCTGTCCGCCCTGCAGCATTCGTTCCGAGATCCCATGCAGTGGAGCCATTCGGTCCATCACAACACCAATTAGATTTCTCCTCGCTGCTGCCGCTGCCGCCGCCGCCGGTTCGTCGACCGCGCCCCCTTCAAAAGCCTCGAAAGTCGTCTCGAAAGCGGCCGCCTTCCCGGCCCTCTCGTCTCTCTCGGCTGCCCGCACATGAACTCTTCCGGTGCACCATTCACCTGCGCAGTCGAGGCTGCAGTCGGACTACAAGATCACGCCTTGAGCGTCTGTACAAACCAAGAGGAGGACAGAAGAAGAAGAAAAGCGAGTAGCAGAGGCGAAGAAAAATCGGAAGCTCAGTGAAGGGGGAGCAAAGGCTGGAGAAAACCCAGGACAGTCGGGCACAAGGCTAACAATGGCGTTTCCCGTTGCCGTACAATCGGCCATCTTTTACGTCCTGTCCTGCACACCATGTCTGTCGGCCCGCAACCGCTACCGGACGCGACAGAAATCCCGCCGGGAGCGTGAGGAGCGTGCACGGCAAGATGAGGAAGAGCCGGAGCTGTACCGCCACCCGAGTCCGTTCAACGTGAACCCGTACTGGCAAGAGGAGATTATGATGGGCCCCAGCCTGCCGAAGAAGGGGCGGTCTGGTGGCAACAAGAGCCCCAGCCAGCGAAAGCTGACCAGTGCGGGCAAGGAGAGCAGCTCAGCTACACGCAGCAGTCTTGCAATCAGCCACAACGGCACTCCACCCGATGGCGGCCCGGGGCCGAGCACGGCCGGCGGGGCAAGTAGTACAGGCCCGGCGCTGGCAGGCAACGGAAGCACTACGGCACCACCACCAGCCAGCCCGACACTGGTCCCCGACGACACACACAGCATCAGCACAGCAGACGCAGCTGGCGGAGAGGGGTGGAACAACAAGCGGTACCAGCGCGAGGACGAGGAGCTCTGGGGCAGCGATCTGTCGCGGACTAGCAAGCTTATGGACGTGATCGTCAAGGCGGGCTCGTCAGCCGGTCGCCTGCTAGAAAGCAGGCTCGGCAAGGACCGGTCGATCACGGACGCGGACCGGGCGAAATTCTACACACCCACCATTATCCACCCGCCTGTCAACGAATACCACCCGCCTGTGGTGTCGAGTAAGCCGGCGCACAAAGATGCGCTGCGGTGGATGCTGCAGCCGCCACCGCCAGCCAAGGTGATGGAGGGCAAGGTGCCGGTCAGCCGGAGTACAAGCGTGGCCAGCTCAGGCGGCGCCACGGTGGTGGGCCGGCGGTCGACGGGGGCCGGCTCAGACGTGTCGCTGACGCGGCGGATGGCAATGGAGGCACGATTGCGGCGGGCCGAGTCCAATACGAGCACGACGGGCAGCCATCTGGGTGTAGCAGCCATGCTATCAGCAGAGGAAGCGGGCGACCTGTCCGTGTCAAGACGGGCCTCGTCCGGACGGGCCGGTGGGGGCGGGATGCGGCCAAAGAGCCAGCATCACACCATGCAGGGCCGGAATCGCAGCCGAAGCGGTAGCGCCAGCCTCAGCTCATCGGTCGAAGCAGGATGGTCGTCGGACGAGGACGACAGCGGACTCAAGATGCGTTGGCGGTTCCCACTATCGGCCGCTGTGACGCCGGCCGAGGAAGCGGAGCCGTCGGTGCCGCAGCCGGCCATGTTGATGGTGCCGCACTCACCGACACACACGGTGATGCGGCCGAAGTTGTCAACGATTGTGAGCTCGGACGCAGGCAGTACGGTCAGTGCAGATCTGTCGGACAATAAGGCACACTCCGAGATGAAGACGACAGCTTCAGAGACAAAGACACCGGAAGCCCTCACGACAACCGACGTCAAGGATCACCCCTGGTCGGCCTGTTCCTCGCTGGACAGCGGGCTCGCATTAGCAGCCTAGTATCCTGCGCAAGCAGAACATACTGAAGATACTGGACACACTCAGCATACTCAACATACTCAGCATACTCAGCATGACACTTGTAGAGGCGAGCAGCCAGGCGCGCTCTGGGACATTATGTGCTCCCAGGCTCTCTCTTTGTTCTCACTTTCCCTGGTTGCCGTCCTCTTCAACCTGGTCACCTTATTCTCGCAGCGCTTGCATTAACCGGACACGGGGCACGGACACAGGGCAAAGGGCTCTCAGGCAGCATCGATTTTTTTATTGTTTATTGTTTTGCTAATACTTTCGTTTTTGGCCTTTCTGTTTTGGGGTTTCTCGGTCTTTTGTCTTGGTCTTGCTTTCATTTGTTTGGTCTGGCAGGGCGTCCTGGGGGCAAAAGCATAGCATGACAGTTTGCAAGCATTAGGTGTATTTCAGCATATGGTTCATTAGGCATGAGTATTCACAGTGTTTACAGTGTTTACAGTACTCGTAGAAAGCTAGCCGACCCACCGGCGTGGGGTAATCGGACATCGACCAGAAGGCCATCGATCGAGCTCGCCTCGCACGTCAGTGAACTTGCGGTCACAAAGTCGTCAGGTTGCATGTGTCGTGGTCGCTGCGTCGTCCCATTTGTCTGTGCTGGCCTCTGGGGTGATCCGAGGGGTGAGGGCATTCCTGTGCATTCCTTTGTCTGCTCGTTCGCTTCGCACATTCTCTTGCTCGTCTTCCTTGTTCTTTGCTTCTTTCTCTGCCAACATCCACAGTCACATCCACCATGGGCTCGATCGAGGAGCAGGACGTGTTCACGGTGCTTGTGACGGGCTTTGCCGTAAGTCTTGGTCGTGCTGTGGGCCAGATTGGGTGTTGTCTCGGCTGACGCTGTGCAGCCTTTTAAGAGCGAGTTCCCGGTCAACCCGTCGTGGGAGATTGCGCACCGGCTGCCGGCGTACCTACCGCCGACCAAGACCGCCAGCGGGCCGCTGGCCGCCGACCGGCTGCCCGCCGTCCGCATCGTCGTCTTCCCTGAGGCTATTCACGTCAGCTACGCAGTCGTCCGCGCGCTCGTGCCGCAGTTGTGGGACGGCCGCACCATTTCGCTGTCGACCGCCGACGGCCCCGGCTTCACGCCGCCCTCCCGCATCGACCTTGTCCTCCACATCGGCATGGCCGGCCCCCGGCTGCACTATGCGCTCGAGCGGTTCGGCCGCCGCGACGGCTACGCCATGGCCGACGTCGACGGAGAGGTGCCGGCGGTCGACGTGGACAATCCCGCGTGGGCTTGGCACGGCGTCCCGCCAGCGCTTGCCTCGGCACTGGACCTCGATGCCGTGCTGCCGCAGTGGCAGGCGAATGTCGCCGCCGCCCACCCAGACCAGCTGACGCCGCCCGACCTCCGTCTCTCCACCGATGCCGGCCGCTACCTCTGCGACTTTACCTACTTTTCCTCGCTGGCGCACCTGTACCGGCGCGTGCAGGGGACGGCCCTGCCGACGGGCGACACGGCCATTGTCGACACGGACAACCGCAGCCGCGTCGTCTTTCTGCACGTGCCGGCGGCGGCGTCGGCGGACCGCATCGAGATCGGCCGGGACCTGGTGGTGGAGCTAATCCGGGCGCTGGTGACGGTGGAGGTGGCGGGCCGCAACAAGGAGGGCGTGAAGGAGGCGGTCAAGGCGGCCAAGGCGCCGCGGGCGGACACGGAGACGGGCAAGTGGTACCGGGAGTGAGAGGAGGGCGGCGGTTCTCGGCATGTTTGCATGATTTGTCAGCGTTGGTATGAGGGAAGGAGCTGTCGGGCCTGCTTCCGTCTCGGTCATTCGGCTACTTTATTGGATTCTGGCTTCTAAATTCTGTTTGCTCCTGTCCAGCTTCTACATTTGTTTCAACGTCTCGTTCCTCTACTCCTTTCCCTTGAGCGATTGCTGCTGCTGGTGCTCCGCCCATTTGACATTGGCGCCCAGCCGCTGCGCCGACCACGTCGCCCGCGAGTACTGCTGCGGCCACTTGACGGCGACGCCGAGCCGCTGTGCCGACCACAGGACAAACTCGGGTTCGCGCAGAAACTGGCGGCCGACAAAGGCGAGGTCCGCCTCAATTGTGCGGCCGCCGGGCACGCCACCTTTCTGGACGGCCTCGCGGGCGAGCTCGGGCGTGGTGATGAGGCCGACGGTGCCAATGAGCAGGCGGGATGTGTCCGCATCGTCCTGGAGGGCTTTCCGGACCGCAGCCGCCAGATCCAGCTGGAAGTAGGTGTGGATATCAAGCTTCTGCAGCGGGCTGTTGCCGCCGCTGCTAACGTCCAGCAGGTCGACGCCGGCAGCCGACAGCAGACGGGCGAGCTGGATTGTGTCGTCAAGCGTCCACGAGGGCTCCGACGTGATCTCCTCGAGCCACTCGCTGCCAGACACACGTACAAACAGGGGCGTGGAGGCCGGGATAGCGGCGCGGACGGCGGCGATGACCTCGAGGAGAAGGCGCGTGCGGTTCGCAAAAGAGCCGCCATAGTCGTCGGTGCGTTTCTGCATTGTGTTAAGAAAATGAGAGAAAAGCGAGATGGAAACGCGGAAAAAAAGCATACATTTGATTGCGGCGACAGAAACTCAAACAGCAGGTAGCCATGGGCCGCGTGCAGCTCGATCACGTCGATGCCCGCCTCAATGGCCCGGCGCGCAGCTGCCGCAAAGGCCTCGACGACGTTGCGGATGTCTGCCAGCGATGCCGCCCGCGGCTGAGGGAACGAGGTGGCGTCGTACGAGATGGCCGACGGGCCGACCACGTCGTCGGGCCACCCGCCACCCTCGGCTTCGGCCACCCGCCGCAGGCCGCCGTCTGGCGATACCAAAAACGGCGCCAACGTGCTGGCCTTGCGGCCGCCGTGGGCCAGCTGAATGCCAATGTGCTGGCCCTGGGCGTGCACAAAGTCGGCGATGCGGCGCAAGGGCGCGACGTGGCTATCAGCCCACAGGCCAATGTCCTCGGGCGAGATGCGGCCGTTGGGCTGGACGGACGAGGCCTCGACGATAGTGAGGGCGGCGCCACGGACCGCAAACTGGCCGAGGTGGACGAGGTGCCAGTCGGTGGCGTGGCCATCGTCGGCCGAGTACGTGCACATGGGCGAGACGACAAAGCGGTTGGCGAGCGTGACGCCACGGATGGTGAGGGGCGTGAAGAGGGTGGGCGTCTCTGCGCCAGCGGCGGTGGCCGTGCCGGCGGGCGGCTCCTGGACCGGCGTAAAGTACGGCGCTCCGGGGGCCGGAGCGCTGTACGTGTTAAAGCCACGCTGGGTGACGGTGGTTTTGGGAGACATGGTGAGAGGTATTGGTGAGTGGCAGTGGCGGTCTGTTCCCGTTGTGGCCCCAGAGGCTCTATTTATGCGGGATAGGGAATTAGATTTCAAATCAATGAGGCGAGCTGCCGACTTATTTCACCATTCACTCTGGCCGGGATTAACTAGTTGGGCCGCAGAGCCGCCCGCGAGTAGCGCCACGAGTCTCCTAAGACAGGGGAATCAAACGACTTGATACCGACAGAACATTCGGCCAAAAAAAAACGTACAGCAGCGGGTATTCGCTGGTCGTCACCGACCCAACTACTAATCCGCCGATTGCTGGTTTAACTAGGGGAGAGCGGACGGGATCCCGTGTTTTCCAGCATCTATGGCCGTACGTGACAGAAGCCGAGCGTGACAATGTAATAAGCAGAGATTCCAGAGGGAACAGTATCGCCGGTGCAGATGCCGCCTCGGGGGAGATTGGGAAGCGTCCGATAGGCCAAGCTGACATTCATGAGGCTCGTCCACGCCCGCAGGAACTTTATGTGCGCCAGATTGGCGACAAGGGCCTCCAGCGTCTGCCGAAAGAGACTGAGCAAGCCCGTCGGGCCGGCCAGCGACTGCACAGCGCCAGTTCATCCTCGCTCATGGGCAGGTGGTGCTGCGCAACTCGTCGCCAGCCTCGTGCGATCGGCATAGTCATGGCTGGATGTCTTTGAGATTCTGTGCCGCCGTGGCTGCCAGCTGGATACGCTCGCAGTCACACTCAACGGATCGCCCATCCTGTTTCTCGGTTTAAGAAGTTGCAGGAAATCAACGCAAAACTCGGGTACGACATCGCGGGAGAGCCAGCGACCCAGCCTTGCTGTCGGCCGTCGTCGATTCCTAAGACGCCAGGCATACACGCATGTAGTCTCCACAGACAAACGGCCAAACAAAACGTTGGAGGGTGCTGACAAGCCAAACATGATTCGCCCGTTGCCTCCACCACTTCCGCTTCTCCGACTGCAATCTCTACCTGCATCCGTTGTCGGACCACATGCAGACCGGTCGCAGGGGTATCTCATTGGGCCGCCAGCGCTTGCAGCGGCAGCCTCCAGCGACGTGCCTATAGACTGCTATCTGGCAGCATGACGGCAGACACCCCATCACATCCAGTACCGTGCAGGATGCGCTAGACAGCAGCAGCCAACCAGCGTATGCCGCTCAGGCGATAGGTAATGCAATTGGGTATTCGGGCTGCCATTTTGTGCATGATAGACAAAGTACTGGCGGCTCGCGGCTGGGCAGCTTGGACCAGAGAGGAAAAGCCGTTGCGCTGCCGCACTGACTGCCGCGGTGATAAGAGCAGAGCCTGCCGATGCTGTCCATTTCTGGAGGGTTTTTTATTTTTCGGCTTTGGACACTGCAAAGATTTGCACCAGGCTCGCCTCTCGAAATGGACGCCGACAAGACGGCGCCCGTGCAGCATGTCTACGCTGCAGGAGAGCCGGCGGGACCGGTCGAGCACGCGGAGCTGTACGCGGAGGCACTGGCACGGTATCCGGACGAGGACGCCATTGACGGGGCGCTGGAGCGACGGGTGGTGCGCAAGCTGGACCGGCGGCTGCTGCCGGTGCTAGGCGTGTGCTACTTTTTCTATGTGCGTGGGGGTGTGGCAGGCGGGAGGACTGTTGTCGCTGACCGGCCAGTACGTGGACAAGACGACGCTCTCGTACGCGGCCATCTTTGGCATCAAGACGGACCTCGGGCTGCACGGGACGCAGTACTCGTGGCTGTCGAGCGTGTTTTACTTTGGCTGGCTCGTCTGGTCGATCCCGTCGAACCTGCTGATGCAGCGGTCGCGGCCGGCGTGGTACGTGGCCGCCAACATCCTTCTCTGGGGCGTCTTCTTGATGTGCGAGGCGGCGGCGCGCAGCTTTGGGGCGCTGGCGGCGCTGCGGGTGGTCTCGGGGGCCTTTGAGTCGATTGCCGACCCGGCCTTTATGCTGTTTACGAGCATGTTTTACACGCAGGCGGAGCAGCCGTCGCGCATCTCGGCGTGGTATGCGTGGAACGGGATCGGCGTGGCGGGCGGGGGCTTGATCGGTAAGATGTGTTGATGCGTGTCGACGGGACAGCCCGCGCACTCGAGGTCCTTTGCTGACCGCTCCGCGTCCACGGCAGGGTACGGCATCGGCCAGATCAACGGCCCGCTGGCGGCCTGGCGGTACGAGTTCCTCCTCGTGGGCGCGCTCTGCGCGGCCTGGGCGCTCTGCCTGCTGGTGGCGCTGCCCAACTCGCCGGCGACGTGCCGCGGCTTCTCGCACGAGGAGCGGCTCGTGCTGGTGGCGCGCATGCGGCGCAACCAGACGCGCTTCCACGAGCGGCGGGCGATCAACTGGGCGCACGTGCGCGAGGCCTTTGTCGACTACAAGACCTGGCTCTTTTTCCTGCTCGGCTTTGTGTCCAACGTACCCAACGGCGGCATCTCCAACTTTAGCACGCTCGTCATTCAGGGCCTCGGCTTCAACACGCTGCACACGGCCCTGCTGGGCATCCCGCAGGGCGTCATGGTGGTGCTCTGGATCGGGCTCGGCGCGCTGGCCAACGCGCGCATGCCGCCCAACAGCCGCACGCTCGTCTGCGCGGCCTTTATGCTGCCGACGATTGCGGGCGCGCTGGGCTTTCTGCTGGCGCCGGAGGATGCCTATGTGGGAAGGCTGATTTGCTTGTGCGTGTTTCGGGTGGTCCACTTCCCTTGAAACGCTTTCCTAACAGACCACAAACAGCTACTTGACCGGCTCCTACCAAGCCTCGTTTGTCATCTGCCTCTCCCTCATCACGAGCAACACGGGCGGCCAGTCGAAAAAGATGATCGTGGCCGGCATGATCTGGGCCGGCGCCTGCGTGGGCAACATTGCGAGCCCCTTTTTCTACAAGACGCGCCAGGCGCCGACGTACGCCCTGGGCATCGGGTCGCTGCTGGTGGCCAACTGCCTCGAGTTCGCCCTCTTCTTCGTCTTCCGGGCCGTCTTCGTGTGGGAGAACCGCAAAAAGGAGCGGCAGCGAGCGGCGCTGCAGGCCGAGGGCGTGGCGAGCGACAAGGCGGCGCTGAACGCGACGGCCTCGGCGGATCTGACGGACCGGGAGAATGTGCACTTTGTGTATGTGTACTGAGGCGGAGGAGACAGTCTAGACGCGTCCAAACCTAAGCGAGAGGCACGGCAACCGGTTAAGCATGAGTTGCGACGACGCCAAGAAGCCAGTTGGTGGTCAAATAGCCGCAATCATTATGGCCCCGAAAGCTTGGCCCCAAAGCTTAAGTCTAAACGTGCAGTGACGGATGCGCAGGGGGGCCGACAAGTGACCGTAAAGCGACAGGGCACGTCGTACTGCAGGAACACACCCCTGTAGGAGCTCTGTGCGGGCTGGTGCGGCCAGGATCCGCGGCACACTAACGGCCTCCATTGTGGCCGAGTCGGCGCTCTGTTCCGTTTCAGCGCGTGAAGTGCCTGGTTCTGGCGCTGTTTAATCCCGCGCACCCCGGACGCGACGAAACGAAACGGCGAATAGTCTGACCGGAATCAGGAGGGTAGCGACCGTGGCCAGAGACGTGACAGACGGGCCAGACGGGCAAGATGGGCCAGACGAGCCAGAACGTGACGGCAAGGGTCGGAGAGCTGCCGTTCTGGGCGATAGTGCAGATAGAGTTCTGGGGGGAAGGAGGAGAGAAGGAGTACGAGAACGGAGAGCAAGAGGCCCTGCACACTACACTCATGCCTCGCCGCCCCTCTTTCACTGCAACCTCTGGCTTTGGCCTCCGTGGTGCTCGTAAGATACAAGAAGCCGACCCGCCTGCTCTGCGGTTGTCCGTCGAATGGGTGGCACGCTGGTGTCTCATCGGCTGTTGCGACAGGCCATTACGAGGAAGAGAGACGGACGACGAGACGGATCGAGGACGAGAGACGACGGATCCACGAAGTAAACGGACGACAGACGACTGAACAACACGATGCCGCGGCACAGCCACCGTGGCGGCGACGCGCTCGTGCACGTCCTCGTCGGCCCCAGCCGCCGCGAGTTTGTCGTGCACCGGCGCCTGCTGTGTGCCGGCAGTGCCTTTTTCCGGGAGAGCCTCGAGGGCGTGGACGGCGCCGAGACCGACACAGACACAGACACCCCCATCCTCTGGCTCGCGGGCGAGTCGGCCGGCATGTTTGAGCTCTTTGTCCTGTGGCTGTACCGCGGCCACGCCTTCCGCACGGTCGTCGACGAGGCCACGACGGTGCTGGCCGCCGGCGCGCCCCCCGACGAGGAGATTGTCCTGCTGGCCGAGGACACGACGGCGGCCTCTCCGCTGCCCTCGCCGCCGCCTTCGCCCCCTGCGCCCTCGCCCTCGGCCCGCGCCTGCTCCGACCTCCACTGGCACCTTGTCCACGTGCACCTGTTTGCCGCCCGCGCCGACATGCCCGCGCTACAGGACGCGGCCATGGACACGCTACAGGACCTATACCTGCGCTTCGACTGGGAGGCGACGCCGCGGCTGCTGCGGTTTCTGTATGCGTGTGCGGACCTGGTGGCCGTGTGCCGGCTGCGCAAGTGGGCCGTGGCCCTGCTGGCCTGGACGCTGTCGAACGGAGGGGGAGCAAAGGGGGGGTGTGAGGGGGAGGGAGAGGACGAGAGCGATGTGGTCACCTACACCGACACCGACACCGACACCGACACCTGCTCCTCCACCGCCACCTCTTCCCTCTACGGCCTCCTCTGGGAGTTTCCCGCCCTCCGGGCCGACTATGACGCCCACCTGGCGAAAATGGCGGCCAGCACGGCCGACGTGCGGATCAAGAACCCGCAGCTGCGCATTCCGAGCAACCACTTGCGACGGGACGACCGCCACTTTGGCTTCCGTCAGTGCTCCTTCCACAGCCACCGCCGGTCCGTCGGCCAGGGCCGGTGTCCGCACAGCCTCGTGCTGCGGGAGGAGGAGCGGCGGCGGGCGGAGCGGGCGCGGGCGCGGCGGCAGCAGGAGGACCAGGAGCGGCAGGATCGGCAGCGCGAGACGGAGCGACGGCGGCTGGAGGAGGGGCAGGAGGTCCAGGTCCAGGAGCCGGTAGAACCGATGCGGTCGATGCAGCCGATGCAGCCGATGCAGCCCCTCCGCCACTCGCACTCCCTGTCACACGCGCAGTCCCGTCCCCACGCGTACTCTCTCTCGCACACAGCCCGTCCCCTCGCGCACGTCCACCAGCGGCACCACAGCAGCGGCGCGCATCCGGGCGCACGGTTGGCGGCCTCGTCGCTGCACTGCCGGACCACGTCGGAGCCGCGGTTGGTCGACCTGCCGGTGTGGTCGCCGCTGTCGGTCACGACGCCGGGACTGGCGCCGCTGGGGCTGGAGTCGACGATTTAGTGTCGTGTGGTGGACAGCACGTTCCTCATGATGTTTACGGCCGGTGTTTGTGCAGCAGACGAATTGGTGTCTTTGTGTAGCGGTCTTTGTGGGGGTTGTATCTGATTGGATTGGATTGGATCTGACTTGGTTTACATGATGTATTTGACTTGATCTTTCACACTTTGGACTTTAAATATCTTTGAATATAATCGGCTTTGAATTGGATGGATAATCGAATAATGCCGAAATTTTTTATGAAATCCTAGTTAGCGGAATCTGCCATGTCACAGTCGAGTAAGGGACCGCCGGTCACGGTGAGGAGCATTTTCAGCGGGAGTGTCGTCAAGTGTCTGTGCTGCCGGGGGGCGGCTGCGCCGGAGGTGCCGGCAGCGTGTCCAGCAGGCGCGGAGAGTATCGTGAGCCATGGCGGTGGAGAGAGCCGAGAGTGTAGTTCAGTGTCTTACTGGGATTTGAAAATACGAAAATGCAGACATATCGAGATATAGTCTGTGCTGTTTACTTGCCAACGACCTCTGGTTCGCTGAATCGCGAGCCAACGGAAATACTCTTTACGCTGACCAATACTCGCTGGTGTTGCTGCATCGCCAAAGAGCAACGACGATGTAAGTGATAAAGCATCAGTGTCTACTTTAAATGCCACTTAACAGCCACTTTGGCCACTAAGTCAACCAATTAAGCAAACCAACAAGATCTGAAATATGCAAAGAGAGTCAAAGTTCTTCTTCGTACGCGACAAATAAAGATGGCGCCGCCGTCCCCTGATTTGCCTCCCGATTTACGTTCGTTTGCGGATCAAACAGTCGCGAGCGGGGCATGCGTAGGATGCGTGCCTGCAGAAGAGTCCAGCACATGCAGTGTCCAGCCAATGCCGAATACGTGAGCGCGCGCATAACAGGGCGCATAAAAGCAATCTGAAGTATTTTTGTTCCCATACGGCATAGTATTGGACGAGGCCATTCATGCTCGTGCGTCTAGAGCTCGAATGGTTGGCTCCGCTTGCTGGGGGGAGTTTGGGGAGAGAGTGCGTTTGGAGAGATGAATGTCAACAACACAAAGACTACCGCGCCTCTTGTCGATCTGTCACAGCCGCGACAGTGTCTCAATTGGAAAAGTGAGACCTATGTTGTCAGTGTCTTGCATCTCGCAGCTTCTCAAGGTGATTTTGCTCGTGCGGGTTGCGGTGGTATACGAATATTCACAACTTCTTCTCCATCTGCAAGCTGTTAAAATTGTTAAATTACGTCGCATTGCCCCATACCTCCACCGGGCGCTTTCCTGCAGGCACATTCACCGCATCGGCAGGAACGCGCTCACCCTTGCCCCTGTCGGCCAGCCGCTGCTGATTGGCCTGCGCCGTCACGAGCGCGCCTAGCGCCAGGGGTAGCTCCAACAGCAGCCATCCAGCCGTCCAGGCGGTCTCCATCAACCACAACCGCTGCTCCCGATCCCTGGATCCCTGGCGATTCTTCATTGGCGTGGCTGTCCCAAATGGGCGCCCTCGTTTCTTTTTTTCTCCCGCATGCCGGCACGCCTCCCTCGCACGCCCCCCTGGGCCAACACGCGTCGTCCAATAGCACCATGCTAGGCGCTGAAGATGGCCTCGAAAGATCCAAAAGTACAGAAAGGAACACGCAAAGCAGTACGCAGCACAAAGAAGCCGTTCCTTGTTCCCATTGTCCGCCGCTGGAACCGCCCAGACGAACCATCGCAACCTCACCTTTCTCACGCCCGTCATTAGTGATTGGCGTCGACACCGTCCCCTTTCCCCTCGGCCTAATCTTGCAGGTCGCTTCCGCCGTCTGCGCCTTTCCCTCCTGGACCATCCAATCCCACCGTACCCGTCACCCGTGCACCCTTTGTCCCGTTTCGTGTGCTCCGGCCCAGCCATGAGAGTGCCACCGCACGCCGCCGCTTGAACAACGACCGCCATACGGACACGACGAGTAGAAATAGCATCATGGCTCTGGATCGGCACCTGCTGCCTCAGGGGACAGACCCCCTCCTGCTCCCCCCCGGTTGCACGCCCCCTTCCACACATCCTCTTCCCCCCTCTTCCTCTTCTTCCTCGCTTGACTCGTTCGACTCCTTCTCCTCCACCTTTACTGCTCCCGAGACGCCAGAGGTTGCATCAGACTCGTCGCCCGCCACCGTCAAGGACTATCCGCAGCAGCAGCAGCAGCAGCAGGAGCAGGAGCAACAGCCCATCCCACCATCACCTATCCTATCGCCCGGCCCGGCCTCGTCTCTACCGTCCCCTCTCCCGTCGCCTCGCCGTCTGTCAGCCCGGCCCACCCCCCTGATCATCACCACGGCCGTCAACAGCAAGCCACCGCAGTTTCTACCCCGGACGTCGTCGCTGCGCTCGCTGCCCGGCAATCCCATCACATTGGCCACTGCCACGGCCGGCAGAAGGTCGCATAGCCTGGCCTCGGATCGCGATCCCCAGCTGCCGCCCATCCGGCTGCTCTCCGGCCCCTTTTCCGGCCCAGGCCCTATTCGACGCAAGCCAGTGGCCAGCACCGCCTCGCTATTGGCTGATCAGCGTCCTGTCTCATCTCAGAGCTATCTACCTATCAGCGTAGAGGAGGACGAGCAGGAAGAATCCCACGAGGAGTTCCACGAGGAGCAGGAATTCCACGACACGGACAACCAGGACAGCAACGACGGCGCGGACTACCTGGACCACCTGGACGGTTACGCGGACAGCCTGGACCGTGACGATCTGGACCCTTTCGAGCTCGACCACCTGGACCACGACAGCCTCGACTTGGACCAGCTGCCCCGGCCCGACCAGCGATTTACGCGCTCGTGCTCGGTCGACAGCCCGACGTTGTACGAGTTCCCCGGCGAGCCGCTCACCAAGACCCACGAGGAATTGCCGCTGTCGTCCCTCTTGGCGCCGGCCTCCCTGTCTGTTTCGAAACAGTCAGACACAACCACAAAAGGGTAGGTGGCACACCCTGCATGCCTCGCAGTGGCCCTGGAATTCCCGGACAAAAGCCCCCCTGCTGCCTGTCGTGTTGCCTGCGTACTGAAATTCTCAAGATGTCGTCTATTGGGTGCTGATCTTTCTTTTCTTTTTTAGATCTGCCGTGGCCGCTGCAGACGGCCCAGACGATCCAGACGGTCCAGACGGCGCCGTTGTTACGTTTCACACCAGCCAAGCTTTGGTGGCCCCTGCGGCTCCGCAAGCGAACGCAACCGACGTTTCGGAGCAATATGAACAGGATTCCGTCACGGACCTAGACGACGAAGAGCAATTGGACGAGTGGCAAGAAGAGCCGAAACAGGCCGACGAGCCCAGCGAGCCGGACCAGGACCAGGACGAGAGCCCGGACGCCGCCGCCCAGACACCCGCCTCTACCATGTCCTTGTTCTCCCGCAAGACGAGCCCACCACACCTTAGTCTAGGAGCCGCAAGCAACCTGAGCGACCACAAAGACGAAAAGTCGCCGTCCAGCTCGTCTCTTTATTCTGCCTACCAAGACGAGCCTAGCCCGATTCCCCTCACGACCACCACCAGCACCAACACGCTGACGCCGGCCAACGTGGCACAGGCCGTCCTGGCCCAGTCGCTCCAGCCCTCTCCCGCACAGTCCGGCAAGCCCGACACCCTCAAGCCGCTGCCCAAGTCGCCTGCCTCGTCCAAACTCGGCAACTTCTTTGGCTGGTCGCCCTCGCCGTCGTCGACCGAGTTCTCAGACCGAGGCTTCTCGCCCCTGCCGTCGCCCTTTTCGCTGCAGCCCCAGAGCGTCGGCACCCATGCCTCGACCTTGTCCACTGCAGGAACGGCGGACAACGACTACAAGAACCCTTCGGAGGCGCGAACCCGACCCGGCTCGCTCGACTTGCAAGCCTCTACACAAACCGCACAAATTCCACAGCTGCTGCCGCCGCTTTCGCCCTCTGGCGAGCTCGAGGAGATGGAAGACGAGCTAAAGGCCATCAGCGCCGAGCTGGCCTCGTCCATCCGGCGCGAGATTGACCTCGAAGACCTCGTAGACCGGCTGCAGGCCGAGGTCGGCAGCACGCAGACACCCAGCAAGCGCACCAGCGACTACTACTCCGACTCGGGCTACAGCTCCAGTAAAGGGCTCAGCGACTACGATGCCGCCCGCGAGGAGATTGCCCAGGTGCAGCGGCGCGCCGAGCAAGAAAAGGCCCAGGTGCGCTTGGAGCTGACCCAGAAGCTGTCGGACGAGCGGACGCGCCGGTCGTTCCTCGACCAGCAGATCAAGGAGCTCGGCGAGCGCGCCGCCAACCTCGACCTTGTGCAGACCCAGCGCAACACCGAGGACGTCAGCGGCCGCGTCAAGCAGCTCGAGGGCGCGTGCGAGGACCTGCGGCGGCGCCTGGCCGAGGAGCGCGGCGTCAAGGAGAACTTTGAAGACCTGCTCGCGGCCATGAAGGGCGAGCTGCAGAGCGCCACCAACGAGCGCGACAACCTGCGCGACGAGGTCGTGCCGCAGCTGCGCGCCCGCATAGAGGGCCTTGAGTCGCAGGCTAATGAACTGGAGCGCCAGACGTACGCGACCAGCAAGATTCAGCAGGAGCTGCAGACGCTCAAGGAGGAGAACTCGAGTCTGCGCTCCATGAGCCTCAGCATGGCGGCCGCGGCCGCGACGACCGTGCCCACCGCCACAGACGACGGCGAACGCGAGCGCGAACGCGAACTGCAACAACAAGACAGCGGGTTCAAGCTGCAGCGGCCGCCCGCGCCGCTGTCGCGGTCCAACACCCTGACACGGTCCAACACACTCTCGCGATCCAACACGGTGAAACGGCAACAACAGCAGCAGCAACAACAACAGCAACTGCTACAGGGACCGGGAGCACCAGCCGCGACGAGCACGATCAACGAGTCCCGTGAGACACTGGCCGAGCGGCTGCGGGATGTCGAAGCGCAGCGGGACGCGCTGCACAGCGCGCTCAAGAGCCTGCTGGACCGCCAGGAGTTCCAGATGCGCGAGAACGGCAAGAAAGTGCGCGTACTGGAGCTGGAGCGGGAGCGGCTATTGACGGCGTCGCCCAAAAAGGCGGGCTACGAACACGACGTGGCCACGCTGCGCGAGGAAGTTAGCACATTGCGGCGCCGTGCCGAGGACGCCCTCGAGCAAAAGTGGCAGGTGGAGAAGGGCCTGAGCGGGCTGAAGATGGACCTCGACCGTGCCGAGGAGGAGATTGCCGGTCTGCGCAAGCTGCTGCAGCAAAGCGACATTCTGGCGCTGCCCGCGAGCCGGGTCGTGTCAGGGGCGTCGGGCGTGTCGTCTGAGAGCGCCGGTACACCTGCCACATCGGCATCGCTTGAAGCTGCCTTTCGGAGCCTGCAGGCTCGCTACGGCGAGGCGCTAGAGCACATCCGGACACTGGAGGTACCGTCGGCCGATGGGACACCCGCGGCCGTCGTGTCGGACGAGAAGACGGCCCTGGCCATCCGGCGGTTGGAGCAGGCACTGGCCGGGGCCAAGGCTGACCGGAATGCCGCACGCCAGGACGCGGCCGTCAAGGAGAGCCAGCTGGCCGACGCGGCGGCGGCCGAAGCGTCGTTGATGGAGAGCGAGCGCCATCTGGCCGCGCAGCTGGACGCGGCGGCGGCGCGGGTGGAGGAGTTGACGCAACAGGTGCAGACGCAGCTGGCGGCCAATTCGAACCTGCGGGCGCGGCTGGCGGCGATGCTGGCACGTGGCGAGACAGAGCAGCGGTTCAACAAGGAGCGCATCACCGGGCTGGAGGCGCGGCTGCGCACGCTGGAGGAGCAGCTGGTGGCAGCGCAGACGGCGGCTGAGGACGGCGTGTCGCGGCACGAGGAGCAGGTGGCGGCGCTGCGGGAGGCACACAACACGCAGCTGCAGCGTCTGCGCGACGCGTCGGGACAGCTGCGGGCACCGCCGCCGTCGCCGCGGGGCGGTTACACGGGCATTGGCGGTGTGCGGTCGCCGGGCCTGTCGCCACGGCCGTTTACGGCGGGCAGCGGCGGCACGCGGTCGCCCATGTCACCCATGTTTGCCATCAACGGGCGGCTGGTGCCGTCGCGGCCGAGCAGCCGGGGCAGCAGCCTGGGCTCGGGCGGCGGGGGTGGCACGGGTGCGACGCCGACGGTCGAGGCGGACCAGCAGGTGCTGATGACGACGTTGCGGGCGCGGGTGAGCGAGCTCGAGGGCGCGCTCGCCAGCGCGGACAGCGAGTTGCAGGAGGTGGTGGGCCGCATGAACATGGCGCAGATTGAGGTGCTGCAGCTGCAAGAGGAGCGGGAGCAGGCGGCGCGGGAGACGCGGCAGTTGCAGCGGCAGCTGGAGGCGGAGCAGCTCAAGAACTTTGAGGAGCGGTTCCGTTCGCTCGGCCGGTCGGCGACACTGGCCTGAGCGGTGCCGGACGGACGTCCGCGTACGAGGACAGAGTACGATGTGCATGGACACAAGACATCTCGGGGGCGCTTGGATTGGGGGGTTTGATTTTTTTCCCTGGTCATCTACTTGTTTTTTTGGGGACTTGTTCCAAGCATAGCGGCGACAAAACTGCCATGGATCAGTCATGTCCTTTATTTTTTTATTTTTTATTGATAATATTCACTACAAAGAAAGGCCCGGCAGACACCACCACGGCGAGACACTATGAAAAGACTAGCAGCGCAATCTCCAGGCCCAATCTCCAGGCAGGCCGACGTTCCTCGGTTCGGTGCCGTAGGCGTTGGTGGAGAGGCATTCGGAGGAGGGAAGCGACAAATATGCGCTGTTGGGCGGGCCTAGCGGGCGGATCCCCAGTGGGCCGACAGTCGCTCGACGAGTCCCTAAACCGACCCTAAACCGGCACTAAACCGGCACTACGTTGTTCTGGAAGGAAATAGTGCACAGAGAACACGACCACACTACCCAGCGCCAGCCAGCTGCCTATTGCGGCGGTCGGCGCAGAGGCTGCGCACCAATCAGTACGCTTGAGCGTGTGCCGCGACGATGCGACACGACGGGGGTGTGTCCAAGTGTTGCGTGGATCGCATTGGCCACCGAGCACAGGCCCAGGGGCAAAGTGAGCAAAGGTAAGCAGACAAAGGACGTGGTCGCTCGGCATGGCCGGGATGCTACGAGGAAGAGGCGCAAACGCCCAAGCCTGGTGTGGCATTGGTTGTGCGGTGGCGGAGGCAGAGAGACACGAGCAAGCGTGAGTATGTACGAGTTGTTCTCGAAGACGTCAGGTGGCTTGTCGGCCCAACGTCCGAAGCCGCTCGAGGAGGGACGCTGCCGCCTGGTGGCGTTTTCCGTCCTGTCCTGGGTCCTTGGCACCGGGTTGATCCCATTGTGGCGTGCTTTCTTTGGGGGATGCATGCTTTGGGAAATTCTCGCGCGCATCCCGCTCTGTGGTCTGTGGTGTATTGCTTTGCGGCGCGGCGAGGCCGTGAGGGTGTCGTCGTCTGGTGGTGTGGAGACGGGGGCGGCTGAAGACGGAAGAGGCAAGGAGCAAAAGGCGCATGCGGCGTGCCTGCGACGAGTGTGCAGGATACGGTATATGGGACGCCTTGATCAGGGGTTGAAGGGGGCGGGGGGGCGGAGGATGGCGCCGCCAGGGGAGATGCATACGGAGAATGCGCAAAGTACGGAGAGCAGATCCCAAGTCGTATGCATTACGGCATTGGGCGATAGGACGAACGCCTCGGCGGCGACAGGTCGCAGATTGACAGAGCAGATCGCGGAGCGGACATGGAGCTGGACGGACGGACGGACGGACGGACGGACGGACGCGGGCTGGAGAGATTTCACTTTTGCTTTTGCGAGAGATTCCCAGTTGCTTTTGCGAGACAGAACAGACAACTTACGATACACGGCAGGATGCCTCCGACGGACGGCGCTCACTGTGGCGTGCATGCGGCTCCTGCAAGCCGCAGCTTCCTCTTGACAGCCAGCCCCAATGCGGAAGGCCGGCAGGGATCGTTTGTGCGAGGGTTTGCTGCTCGCCTCGTCCCGTCGCGGACCAATCAGCAGCCGGCACACGCTTATCTTTACACTTTGCGTTTAGAGGACGAAATCCCGCAGCCCCGTTATCTTTTGGGGGCCGTGCCAAGATGGCTCGGACGTGGGTCGGTACATGGCAAAGCGTTACGGTGTTCCAGTGTGTTTGGGCTGCAGTGCATCGCTGCTGTCAAACGCTTTCGTCACTGGCGCTCTCCGCCCGCTCCACCGTGTCTCATGGGCCTGGCAAGTAAGTATAGTGCCGCACAGACGGGCCCGGCGGTGTTGCGACAATCCTGCAGTCATTGCGATGACTTACTTGTTGGTGTGTGCGAGCAGTGCATTGTGGCCATTGTCTGCTCATGTCTTGGGGCATTGTCGTCGTCTTTGTCGTTTTACCATCATCCGCCTTCGCAGTCGTCCTCGCTTCTGTGTCTTGGCCTCTCTCAATGTACAATTATTGCTCTCCTCTGCATCTTACACTCCAATGCGCGCTCCTCGTAGATACCACGACATCCCCTGAAATACTGCAACCTTGCAGCGCTCGTAATCCACATGGCTCCACGTCCACCACAACGGCCGGCGCCATCGACGCCTCGCCGCTGCACCCACTGACTCCATGCAAAGAGATCTAAGCTACGACGGATCCGTGCAGCATGTCGTACGCTGCCAGCACCGACCTGGCCGTCTTAATCCTGCCGCTGCGCTACAACTTGCCCTTCTCCTCGTCTTTTGTCTCCTTCTTTGCATCTCTCGACGTCGCGCAAACGACGGCGGCTCTTGACGACGACGATAACGACACAATTGCACGCGCCCAAGACACCACCCCCTCGACCACCATCACCGCCACCAACACTCTGACACCGTCATGGTTGTTATCGACGGGGTCGATCTCGACCACCTCGACTATGTCATCAAGGTGCCGTACAACGGCTCGGGCGCGACGGGCGGCGACTCGTTGACGGAGAACCTCAACATTTGGTACGAGGTAGGTCGGCCTCTTTTCCGTCCCCGCCGCGATGCTGTGCTAACCCGCAGTCTGGCGATATCGGCTGGATGATCACGGCCACGGCTCTTGTGCTGCTCATGATTCCGGGTGTGGGGTGAGCTGCCTCTTCTCTCACCCTCGCTCTTCTCTCGCCTCTAACCCCCCCCCAGCTTCTTCTATTCTGGCCTCGCCCGCCGGAAATCGGCCCTCTCGCTCATCTGGCTGTCCGTCATGGCCACGGCCGTCACCACCTTCCAGTGGTTCTTCTGGGGCTACTCCCTCACCTTTTCGCACACGGCCAGCTCCTTCATGGGCGACCTGCACAACTTTGGCTTCAAGGACGTGCTCGCCCAGCCCTCGGTCGGCTCCTCGCGCATCCCCGACATTCTCTTTGCCGTCTACCAGGGCATGTTCTCGGCCATTACTGTCGCCCTCGCCACCGGCGCCGTCGCCGAGCGCGGCCGCATGCTGCCGTGCGTCATCTTCATGTTCATCTGGGCCACGGTCATTTACGACCCGATTGCCTGCTGGACCTGGAACCCGCACGGCTGGACGAGCAAGCTCGGCGGCCTCGACTTTGCCGGTGGCACGCCCGTCCACATTGCCTCGGGCACGTCTGCGCTTGCCTACAGCATGATGCTCGGCAAGCGCCGCGGCCACGGCACCCACGAGCTCAACTACCGCCCGCACAACGTCACGCACATTGTCATTGGCACCGTCTTCCTCTGGGTCGGCTGGTTCGGCTTCAACGCCGGCTCCGCGCTGTCCGCCAACATCCGCGCCGTCATGGCCGCCATGGTCACCAACCTGGCCGCCTGCGTCGGCGGCATCACGTGGTGCGTGCTCGACTACCGCCTCGAGCGCAAGTGGTCGACCGTCGGCTTCTGCTCCGGCGTCGTCGCCGGCCTGGTCGCCATCACCCCCGGCTCCGGCTACGTGCCCGTCTGGGCCGCCGTGCCCTACGGCGTGCTTGGCGCCGCCTTTGCCAACTACGGCACCAAGCTCAAGTTCTTGCTCGGCATCGACGACGCGCTCGACATCTTTGCCGTCCACGGCATCGGCGGCCTGGTCGGCAACATTTGCACCGCCTTTTTCGCCGCCGACTACATTGCCCACCTCGACGGCGTCCAGGTCATCCAAGGCGGCTGGATCAACCACCACTGGGTCCAGCTCGGCATCCAGCTGGCCGACTCCTTTTCCGGTGGCTGCTACTCCTTTGCCGGCACCTGCATCATCCTCTTTGTCCTCAACCTGATCCCGGGCCTGCACCTGCGCGCCAGCGAGGAGGCCGAGATCCTGGGCATCGACGACGCCGAGATTGGCGAGTTTGCCTACGACTACGTCGAGCTGACGCGCGAAGTCCTCAACGAGGTCGAGAACGAGAACGGCTCGCTCTACTCCAACGACCTCGGCGGCTACCCGGCCGCGCCCGAGAAGAACAGCATCCCACTGCGGGACGCCCGCATGTTTGCCGGCCCGTCGGCCCATGCCCAATGACGGCGGCTCTCTGGTTGAGGGGGTTGCCTGGTCGTTTTTGGCTTCCTTGTTCCGCTCCCCAGCCAGAGGTGTGATTGGAAGATGGGGCCGCCGTGTGGGGGCCCATCTGGTGTCGTTCTTCTGGTCGTGAGGTGTTTTGATTCCCCCCCTTTTATTTCCTTTGTGTGGGTGGCGTTGTGCCAGGCAGGATCCTCAGTAGTAGTGATTTGCACATGTGTCTGGATTTGCCTTTTTGCCCTTTTGCATGTTGTATTTTGTATGTTGTATTACTTAATGAAAGACAAAGACATTCCCGATTAGGCAGCTGCGCTACCGTGAACTAGTTGGTGCGACCTGCTGTTAGGCGGATGTACTTTTCCACTGTGTGACGGATCTAATTAGGCAGACAAGGCAACTTTTCCTCTTTCACTACATTGCACTATGTCTTTGCAAGAGAAGATGGACACCTTTGCCGCGTTGTCGACGCCGCTTGACGAGAGCGATGACGGGGCTGAAAGCCTGGATGCGGCCGAGAGAGAACGGCGGCGAAGGAGCCGGGAATTTGCAGCAGCAGCGAGAAAGAAAAGTCTCCAAGAGGAAGACGGCGTGGAAGAGGGCGAGAAGGAGGGCGGGGGAGCAGAGGAGCAAGACGTGAGAGAGCGCGAGAACGAAGAGAAGGAGAAGGAGGGGGAAGAGGACGACGTGAAAAAGAGGGAGAACAGAAGAGTGAAAAAGGACGAGAAAGAGCAGGGCGAGGTTGAAGGAGTCGAAACCGGAAAGAAGGACAACGAAAAGGACAATGAAAAAGACGACGAAAAGAACGAGCCGCAAGACAATCCCACAATACAGTCCCAGTCCAGCTCTCTGCCAACACCCAGCAAGCGCAAGAGACGATTCACAGTTACAACACCCACCAAAACGCCCAAAACGCCCAAGACACGCAAGACGCCCACAGCGCCCAAAGACACAGCCATCTTCTCCGGCCTCGCCTTCTACTACATACCCAACACGGCTCTCGGCCCGCGCAAGCTGCGCATCGCCAAGGCACAGCAGCACGGCGCGAAGTGGGTGCAAGAGCTGGCCACGGCCACACACGTGATTGTGGACAAGAAGCTGTCGTGGGGGGACATTCAGGTGGTCACGGGGTTCGCCGAGGCGATCAGTGGCGGCACGGCTGGCCGCCCCTTTGTTCTGGTCAATGACGAGTACCCGCTCGACTGCATGAGCTTTGGGCGGTTGCTCGACGCGGCACAGGGGCGGTACTATGTCCGAGGGAGTCCCGAGGCGGACCTGGTGGCGGCGGCTACGGCAGCGGCGACGAAGAAGAGGAAGAAGGAGGAGGAGAAGAAGGAAAGAGAGAGGGAGGAGAGGGAGGAGGAGGGGGAGGAGAAGAAGGAGGGGGGGGAGAAGGAGGAGGGGGGGGAGAAGAAGGAGGAGGAGGGGGTCAAGAAACAGAGGACAGCATAGGGAAGAGAAAGCGGTGGCAGGTCGAGGTGAAGAAGAGACAGACGGAGCGGGAGTAGACGGCAAACGAAGAGCCGTTGGACCTGCAGGTTCCCGCTCTGCCCCTCGCACGTGCCGAATGCTGGGGTTGGAGACCCACTACGTCATGCGTAATGGCCTCACTAACAGCGCCGCTTCAAATTCCATTCCCACAGGACGCTGGGAAATGGAAAATGGCCGCTGGACATTCCATCCGCCCGACGACTGCAGACTGTCACGCACCACGATGAACGCCGCTGCCACGCTGCCCGAGGCGGCCGGCGCGGATGATGCGCCGCCCACGCTGCTGTCGTGGTTTGTCTTTGACGACGCGCTGCAGGCGTGGGTGGACGTGCGCGCAGGAGGCGGTGATGCCAAGGAGCCTGTCGTCC